>JARHVA010001720.1:1637500-1840000 GCA_037957365.1 Torreya grandis | reverse complement strand
TAAAAACATGGTTGAGGAAAAAATAATGATGAATTTACTCAGAATGATATCTCCTTTGAGTTTTACAACTATCAGACCATAGTTATAGAAATAAAGAAAAAGAAAAAGAAATTGATAACCAACATAATATTTTTTTTGTCTATGGAAATTATGAATTTAATCATAAATCCTTAGGTAAAATATAAATCCTAGAGCAACACTCAATCAAATCATGAAAAGGATGATAAAATTTATCTTTAGTGTATGGGAATCATGAATTTAATTTAAACCTTAATGTTTAAGAAAATAAATGGGTTAACCAATATGTTTTGCCCAATTTTTTTATTTAATGTTTTTTTAATAAGTATAAAAAACTGAAATATTATTCATATTATAATATATGGAACTTAAGCATAAATATAAATGTAAAGGTTGAATTGATGTTCAAAATTGATTTCCAAGTGGCATATGCTAAATATAACAAGTATGACCATTAATAAGATACTTAGAATTTATAGTTTTTAGTTGATTGTAATAGGTATCTTACCATGGAACACAAGATTAAATAGGTATGTGATGGATTAGGTATAGAAATAGAGCCTAAAACCATGTCTAGACAAGTTCACATTCCTTAGAAAATTACATAGTACAGACTTGACTATTGACTATGGATTTGTATACTATGAAAATGATGAAACTATAACTACTTTGCTACCTATGTTTATGTCTATTGAAAATGTCGAGATATTGAAATTTTGTTTATGTCATGAATAAACCTCCATTTTCCTTCTCCTTACCTTATAAACCCTAGGTGTACTTATGAGAGATAAAAAACTTGAAAAAAATAAGGGGAAGTGTAATGGGCCAAGCTGAACCCAATCATCCTCATTAAGGATTGACCACTGACTACACATCAAGATAATTTGAGGAAGGAATAAAGGCACACATAGTTATCCCCTTAGTGTGATTTTACAATTATGTTATTTCATAATATGTATTTAAATAGTATTTTGACTTTGATACTTGAAAATGTTATCTATTGAGTTGATTTAGATTGTTTTAGAATAGACTTGAGACTGATCCTAGTGATTGGCATTAAATTTAGAAAAATAAGGTATACTTACTCAATGTGCAGTAGTGTAATATATAGATTACATATTGATCTCTAGTCCCTTTAAAATGTGTCCTTAATTTGTTTATATAGTGATCCTTTTGAACAATTTACTTTAGCCAAAATATGAAATATGTGAGATCTCTCATATAGATATTTAAAATTTTAGAACCTTTTTGTTAAATGTTGTGAGGACAAGGTCATACTATGTGGATAGGTTTATGGAAATGGACCTATCTACATAACATGAACCTAATACAAAAAAAATGACAACTAGACTAAAGTTTAGATTAGTCTAAGAGTGATATAAAATAATTTAACAAACAGGTCAAGATTGATTATATATTAATGGTTAGAGCAATGGTAAATAAGAGTCATATATTTGAGCATGAGTTAAGTAGTTTAAGATATGTCAAGAATGAACATTTTAAAGTACATATGATATATTTAGGTATCTAAAATATATTGATCCTTTATCTCTCTCTCCTTTAGAAAAATTGGGGGATGGGGAGATTAGATACATACTATAGCCCAAATTTTTATGGCACCTGATCTACTAGATGTGACTTACCCTACCCTCATCTATTATGTAATCTCACAAGTCATCAGATTGATGGTATCATTACCCAATTGACCTACCTTGACAAAATATGGTATGGAATCATGTATCCCCATATAAAATTTCCATCTACATGTATTTCATCTCAAAATGGCACCATCCATTTCCATCTAGAAGCCCTAGGGCTCATGCATCTCCAATCACAACACCCCTATACTATGGGATCATGTGCTCATACAACCAACACATGATGAGATTTAAGAGGTTGATAGAAATAGATCTTAATATAGACATGTGGTAAAAATATCTATAGGTGTGATAAATTACATATTTTTCTCCATAAAACTTATGGTTGCATTCCTCAATGCTCCTCACAATTAGGGTCCAACTATAAAAGAGATATTTTGACCCCTTGTCCCCTACCAAATACAAGGCCAAGATAAAAATGACCACCTTTAAGAGTTTGGGGATCACCACCCTCTCAATATTTACTAGCCTCATACCCTAATTAACACACACATCTAGTGTTTCCATGTTACTAAAATACTCTGCCCACCCTTAGGCCTTTGCTCTATTGCTGGCCTTTCTAAGTGTAACTATCCTTCCTATAACTAGTAACTCCATAATATTTTAGAAAACAACCAAAATGATGTTTCACTCCCTTGGGACATGTAATAATTAGAAATTTTTTAGTTGGTGTGCTAGTATGTGAATAGGTCACACAATAATTTTCTAGTTGAAATAACTATCCCCACCTATGCAACCCTCCAAATCCATGCCCTATAAAGGATGGTAGTCTCCTTAAATAAAAAAATTACCCATATGATACACTCATGGTATTGAATATTATTCAATACTTATATCTCGCATGTAATCACAAAAACAAGATAAAAATTAGTCAAAATTTTATCAATTTCTCTTCAGCCTCTACCATAGTGAAAACATCACTATGTGTAGGTAGAAGTTAAAAAACTATTATTTCGGTTATCAAACCTCAATAATTTTCATACCATTAGCTTAAAAACTATTGGTTTTTTTATATGGTTACGTAACCACTGGTATGAAAGTGTAACTATCAGTTTGGAAAGACCAAAAGTTTTGCTATGTAACCAAAGGTTCACTTGTAATGGCTCGAGAACTAAAAAATCATGTAAAAAAAAATAAGTCAATTTTTTTTACAAAAGTGACATTTCCTAGCATGTACACTACCAAAAACACATTGATGGTTGAAATTAAAATTTTCATTAACCTAGATTATTTTTCAAGAAAATTCATAAACTCAGGTCTTTGGAAAAAATGTCAAGAAAAATCACCCATGCCTACACCCCACTTGGTACCAATGGTATTATTTACACCCTCTCCTCACACTCTTTAATTTGAATGTGTTCTCATGTAAATATGTCACATGAAATATAGAGATAAAAATAAATATATTCACAACACATAAATGATTTTTAATTTAGGTAAGTTTTTCAATTTATAGTTTAGTTATTTCATTGTTTTATTTTTAAAAGTTTCCCTTTCTAATTTTTTTTCCTACAAGCTTTTTTTTTCATATATTTTGGTGAACTTGAGAGTTTTTTAGGCCTAAAATAACACAAGATAACTTATACATTGAAAATTTTAGTGTTTTATTTCTTAGTTTTATTGTAAAATAAGTTAATTTCACATTTTAGTTTTACACGGTGACACCTCTTCACATGACACCGAGCACAGTCCCCCAATGGGACAATTTAGGTAGTATTTTTATCCTCTTGAAAAATATAAGTAATTATTTTCCATGTTTTTATGAATTATAATGTTTTATGTTGTCTTAAAATTTCACTTGATTCCCATTTTTGGCTTACAAGTTACAAAGGCACCTCAACTATCTTTGTTGTGCCACATAAGTAAGGTAGGTTTTTTAACCCTCCTTTTAATTTTTAGTGTGAAACTACTCAAGTAAAATTACCTCACCAAATTATGACAAGGTACCTCCCCAAGGGGTAAATATGTATGTACCCAATTTTTTTAGGGCATAACATTTCATAATATTTGATGATGATGTAAGGGCCTCTATAAATTAAAAATATTCTTAGACCAAGTATTCTACCTCTTTTTATTATTTTTTCTCAATTTAGGCCTAATCCAAGTGTCAAATTTATATAATTTAAGCTTAACCCTTCCAAACTCATAGTTTTTAGGTGGTATAAAATCACTGCAATAGTTTACACAACTATTCCAGTAGTTTTAAAACTACCATGGTGGTTTCAATGAATGATTTGGTCGTTGCATAAACACCACCCGCATATAGTGGTGGTTTCAACACTATTGTATGTTTTTTGATAATTACTCATAGGATGTTTATTTTGACATATTTTTCAAGTTTAACCTTGCATTTTTGATTTTTTTTTTCACATGACTTCTTGATGCTCTAGTTCACTACAAGTCATGTCTAAGCTAATTTTAGCTAACTATACATTGTCTACTACAAAGTCCCAACTAGATATTGGTAACTCCCACATGAAACAACCTCATTATTATTTATAAATAAATCCTTTTACATTAAATTTAATATTTGAAATTTTTAGTGAGTATATATGTCTTAGGAGAGTTATAGTCTACTTTCTATAGCTTCCTTGTAAAATCAGTCCAAATCCCACAATATCCTTCTCGTGATTGTATCAAATTTGAGGAATAAACTCATGAACCTGTAGAAAAACAATAATATTTTTTTGAAATTGACACAATCCAAATACTTATTTTATTCACTTTTATCTTGCATTATAATAATAATATTTTTTTGAAATTGACACAATCCAAATACTTATTTTATTCACTTTTATCTTGCATTTTTATTTCTTATAGCTTTCATCTTGATGGATAATCCTTGGGTCATCATTGAGAAACAAATAACAAGATAATAGCCCGAGGATCAATTAATTATGCTTCTAAATTATGTTTTTCTTCACATACACTCTAATTTGTTTAGGTTAGGGGATTTAGTTATAATTATTATTTTTAAATAATTTTCATTAGATTAGATTCTTCTTAATTATTTTAGTTTGCATAGTAGAAAAATAAAATAAAAATAACAAAAATAATTTTTTCTTCATATTATTTTGCATTGAAAATCATTCAATCTTTCATAATCACAATTGTATATATGAAATATGAAAAAACATAATATTGAATGTTTTTTAAAAATTAGATAAGTACAAATATCTTTCATTTACAACAACTAATCACTTTTTATTTTAGCCACTAACACACATATACACATACACACATACACAAAAACAAAAAATGATCTTCACATCCATTTTCATAAAAATTAAGAAATTTTTTTATGTCTGTAGAGTAATTTATACTTATTGCATATTTATAAAATTTATCAAAGCATAATTACAATCAAAATCACAATTTTTTCTTTGCTTATTAGATCTAGTTGCATCTAACACAAATCAAATGCAAAAATATAACATCTAGTTTTGATTTTTAGGATTCAAAAATATTAATATTTGTATCTAAACTTTAGAATATTCATTCATGAAAAATAAAAATCAATACATTCATTTCAAACAAACATAGTTAAATTTATACACTTTATAAAACTATAAGATTAGGAAAAAATTAGTACTCATATAGTTTAATTTTAATATCAAATTTATTAGCATTAGCATATATTAATTTTGAAAAAAAAAAAAAGATTTATTATCTTTATTTTCAACACTTTTATTTTGAGAAGTGGCATAAATTTTTTAGCATTTTCAAAACCTCAATTTTATAAACAAACAAACAAATTATCATTGAACAAACAACAAACTAAACATCCAATCATTTAGATTTTAAAATAAAAAATTAAACACATTTTGAAAAAAATACAAATCATCCATACAAATATTCTAAATCACAAAAATAAAAAAAAATAAAACAACACTTTAAAACCTTAGAACAAAAGTTTTCCTTGGCCTTGGAAAATGCTTCCTAAACAAGTGTTTTTACATAGAGTAATATTGAATGTTATGAGAAAGTGGATTATTGATATCTATCCATGTGTCATCATTAAACTCACCTAGAGGTGACATCAATAGAGTTACTTATACAAATTATCTTGGGCAAGCAGATTAATAAGATCTATCTTTGTGTCATCATCCCACTAACCTATAACAAAAAGAACAAAGTACAACAAGCTTTAGATTAGTTACAAATGGAGTAATGATACATAAAAAAATGTAATTAAACTACATAAGTAGGCAAAAAAGACATTAATGCCAAGCATAAAACATGGAAAAGAGACATCTACCACATTATGTTGACTAGGCACCCATGAGTAGGTAAAAGAAGCCACATGGAAATAAAATCCATAGAAATTGGATTTATGAAATTCAAATAGAAAGAAGAGACTAAGAATGGAGTGAAATCCATTGTTTCCATTAATTCACATGAATTAGTGAATTAATACATTCAATTACCAAGGCTAACACAGCCAAATCAATATAATTTGAGTTGTCATTTCCAATCTAATCACATTAACTTCTAGCTATCAAGTACACATTATGAATTTAGAGATCTATTATGTCTAAGAGATTATAGACTATTCACAAAACAAGAATTTTCACCAAAAGTATTAATGGCCTCCTCATCTCACACTCCACCTCATCTAAATATTTGATTATAGGACTAACTGAGCATACTAATACAATGTTTGATTCAACAGCTCTCAATCATGATTTCAAACAATACTCTAATATTTGAGATGAGGTCAAGGTAATCAAACCATACAAGGCTGAGGAAAAGATTTAAATTTTCACACAGAGGTATAAGGACAACTTGATGGAAATAAAAGTGACCATTATACATAACATTGTAGCCAAAGTAGAGGTAATGCCTTGCATTAACATGTTTTTTGATTTATTTGTGAATGAGAAAATCTCTAGGAAAATATTACATTTAAAACATATTAAGACTCTAGTAGGATATATAAGTGGAAATTATTTTGAAATATACCATAAGCTTCCTCTATTATAAATGTCCTATAAGAAATATATGGTAAATTCATGGCTCTTAGAGAATAACATCCATAATATATTGAAATAATGGGCTAGAAACCTAAGCAACTAGTGATTCAGGGCCTTACTTCTTCTTCCCCATTACTATCTTCAGACCATGTATAAGAATTTCCATGGCCCTAATAAACAAAATATATGTTTTCTCAACCATTTCTTATGTCAATAGAATATGGGTCATATTGTTGGATATCATCCTAACCTCTAACAAAATCATAGCCTTAGGAGAGATAATTAGCTCTAATTTGATACTATGAATCACAAATCTAGAAATTTTACTAGATGGTAATTTCTACATGATTTATTATTTGATAGATGTTGTGATTGCAACTATGAATTCAACATATTAATAACTCTATAAACCATCCATATAATGCCCAAATAATAGGATTTGTGATCAATTCAATGTCCTCCATGTATATAGATTCAAATATAAAATGAAAAGGTTGACATAAATATTTTACCCTATGGTATACTAGGTCATATATGAGAATAAATTGCCTAAAATATTTGATCATATAAATAAGGCTATTCAAAAAATGGGTGACTATTGGTTTTATACTGAGTACACTATAATAAAGATAGAAGGTACTAAGGCACACCCTTTGTACTTACCAAAAATTATGCCTAACAAATTGACTAAGTAATAAATTCCTATTGATTTAACTAATAATGTAGATGCTAATTTTTGAAGGGATAATTAAACATTCATCCATGCAACCCCTCTTAGCACTGGTCAAATACAATATATAAGGTGGGAACACTTCTAGTCTGTGGGAAGAATAAGAATGCATTATTAATTAAAATAGACACCATTTAGGCATTAAGACCCCAAGTAGAATGTCAGGGAGCATATTAATAGATATGAAATGAAAGTGAGAATTGACTATGGTCACCAATCCTATATTCATGATAGTGTGTTCATGAATACAGAAGATGACACTGAGGTTGCTATCAGGATGTACAAGGTAAAGTTGTTAATGATTGTATCATAAAAGATCCAATATGATCCCATAATTATTGAGGAAGATGCCAAGCAGATTGAGAAAGAGTAATGAGTTTCCAAACTTATTCATGGACATCCTCCTAACATAAAAACACACATAAAAGAATAAGCTAGCTGATCTAGGGAAGTAGATTTTGAAGGAAAATTTGATAATGCTCAAAGCTCCCCTGCACATTTAGTTGCCATTACTTATCCTCAACATCTAGTTAGTGAGGAGATAGCTATAAGTCCTACTGTAAAAATTGGAATATTTTCCATGTTACCATTACCTCCATTAATATATCACAACAAGTAAGTCTTCCCACTTTCTTGTATCATATTTCTATTATTTCTCTTCTTAGGTCACCACCTATTATGACAAAACCACTAGTAGTAGTGCCATAATCTCATAGATAACCATCTTCACCACCAATAATTTATCCAATGGTCATTACTCCCCCCATTTCATTTACACCTACCAACATTATATTCCCTTCATCTCCCATTCCATCTTCTATAGGGCCATCCCTTATTGTTGCTAAACCACTAATTACCTATAAAAAGAAACCCAAAAATCTACCTATATCACCTCAAAATGTGGAAGTAAAAGGGAATTAGGTATAATTTCCCAAGTAAAGGGAGGATAGAATAAAAGGTAAATAAAGATCAGACCCCATTCAAATTTATGACAATGAAGAAGAAGAAGAAATATGGGCCACTAAAGAATAATGGGTCTCCAAAATAGGCATTGAGCAAACAAAGTCATTTGATGAGATAAATGAAATATGGGAAGATAATGAATGGATGAATGAAGGTATTACTTAATCTAGAGGAACTAAAATATTAGGTGAATCTAAGGAGGTTCACCAAATATATGTTATCTTGATGTCCACCGAGTTATTAGATAAAGAAAGAGGTGTAGAAAGAGATGCAGAGTTAATATTGCAAACCTCAATACATGTGCCATCATTAACTACACCCCCATGTTATCCATCTTAGGATATAAGGGTGATAATTGAAATAACCATTACCCAAACTATCCCCTCTCAGATGGTAAGTACAAAAATCCCTTATTCTTTGATAATTTACTCAATTAATACTGCTACAATTAGTCTAGTAGATACTATTCATTTTGTACATTCTTTGAGTTAAACAAATAAGACTCAGGCAATTACACTACTAATTTTTTCCACTATAGCCTAGTTTTATACATGGGTCCTCCTACTAATAATGTTACTATTGGGGTTAAATATACATTGGTCATAGTTTACTTAAAAAATCTACTTATCACACCAATTACCTATTCATTCTTTAGTGGAGCTAGTCCTCAATCCCCCAAGACATTAGTGGGAGTACATTTTCAAAAATTAGTGTCCACCTCCATTTTTTATACACAAAAATCACCCCTTGGGTTGTTTAAATAATTGGTAATGCCTATTGGGCATGTTACTTAGGTAGATTCCACCATAATTTCAATACATAGGTCAGCTAGAAATATTAAATACATCATTGATACACTAACACAAAAGTAGGTCACTGAAAGGAGGAAGGTTATACCTCTTTTCCCTATATTAGGGAAATTTACTCCATAGTGATGTATCTTCTATAGTAATCTATATCTTCTATTCCTAAGGTTACAAAGTAATCATATAAAATATAACAGCAAGTTGCATTGAGCATTTCCTAATAGATTAAACAACTACAACAAGAGGAAACAAGAAGGCAAGATTTAGTAATTGCTAAGCAACCAAAAATTAAGTTACAATTTGATAGATAAACTAATAGCTTGAGGAGGGTTAAAATAAATACTATTATTTTTGAAAGAGAATAGGTCAAGTTGGAATAAAGAGAAATATTCTCTTTGACAAAGAGAAGAAAATTAAATCCTTCTGATCAGGATAGATATAAGGAGGATCCTTACAATTTTGTGGATGCTACCAGAGGATTAATCAAAGAGATTTTAAAAATATATGACTAATTTTTTCAAAGGTCACAAGAGAGAAGCACCATTTTGGATCCTATAGAGATAATAGATAACTTGCACAGGGTAGCTAAAAACCTGTATGGCACCATTCATTTAATAAGGTATGATAAGACTACATCCCAAGCTAAGTACAGGGACATAATTAATTTATTCAATAAAATGAAGGATATAGATGGTAAAATTCCCTTATTGATATAGGTGACTATACATAAGATGCATTCCCACTTAATTATAATAAAAATAATAGAAGTTGTATGGGCCCATAATTACATCACTTGTAAAAGAGATGGTTTTATTAACTAAAATCAAGAGAAAGAACCAATTCTCTATTATTAAAAATATGAGAATTATTGAGGTAAAAACTCTTCTTGTGAAATTAGTTCACAATCCAATTTTTGATAATTTCCTTCAAACTGTGGTTAACAGATTTAAAGTCGAAGTTGAAGGTGCAATCTATAAAACTAATGATGAAATTATGCAACTAGTGAATTTTTCTAGGGATAGGATTGTAGAAACTGAGACACTTTATGTGGAGGTAAAATATGGATTAGTAACACATAAAAATTTGATGTAAAAGCTTCCATAATTTTTAATAGGTATTTCTTTGATTTTGAAACTATTGAGATCAACTTCTAGGCTAGCAATGTGTTATTTCTACAAATGGAGGTAGCAAATCAATCAAATTCAATAGTAGGGGCACCACCTCCTCAAGGTACTCAGTCTTTAATATATACACTAGTGCAACATAGATAAGAACAAAATATGTGTCACTTCCAATAATCACTAATGTAGCTACATTGGTGTTAACTTATGACATATCTCTAGTTGTAGTGTTTATTTAAGCTATAACTCAAGTTACTACAATAATTTCATCTACTTCAGTTTTTATAGTTATTACTTCAACATTTTCTTATTCTTACAATGGTACATCAATAAATCTTTAAATACATATGCATTTGCATGATTCAACTAAGTTGGAATTACTAGTTCCTAATATATTTTGTCATGTATATATTTTATTTTAATCGGGGATTTATATTATGGGTGATCACCATTGTACATACATGCTTTGCATGAGGATTGACACATTATTTTATTTTTGGATATGTAATTTTAGAATTTGATTGAGATATAAGGCATCCCCATCCCAAGCTTAGATATATTTATATCCTCCTGATCCCAAAGGGAGGAAAATTTTGGCTATTGAGATTAATATAAATAATAAATAAAGTTATGTAGTTATTCTTGATGTCTAAAATTTGATTCCTCTCAAAAATTGTGGATTTTTTAAGAAGTTTTGTCATTATAGTATCTTAATTTTATGGTTGTGCATGATTTATATTTTTAATATAAATATTCATATTGTGTTATTTGTAATTTAAATGAATTTTATGTATTAATCATAATCCCCCTTGTAGATGTGTAAATGAAATCTTACAAATGTGAACACATTTGATTATATATGCCTAACTTTATTATATTCTTATTTCCTTGGCCTCCTAAATTTGATTGATTATTGGTGTGCTTGCAATATTTTGCAACAAAAATTAGTTTTTGATTACTTGTCTAACCTTTAGTTCAACATCTAACTTAGAAAGGTTTCATCTTGTTTGGTCCATATGCCTTCTTTTATACCTTAATTTCCCCCTTTTTTGAGTTTATTTTGGTCCTACCAAAATTAGGTTAGATCCATCATTAGTCTAACCATCTCAAATAGGTTTAGAGTCATCCATAATTGAATCCACCTGTGGTAAACAAACTACTATGTTCATTGCTATTCTACCAATAGGTTATTTACAAAACCCAATACCCCATAACTCATGCCTTGGAGGGAAATTAATTCATATATCTTGAAATGTTAGAGGGTACCTCTTAAGATTCCATGGTGTGCATAAAACCCACATGAACAGATACTAATATTAAATATAATATCATTAAAGATAAACTTATTTGAGTATCCTTATCTAAAAGAGTTTGGCATGGCTATGCTTCATTTATCTCTACCAATCACTTAACATAATATGTGTGTTATTTTGATCATTGGGAAAAGGATGATTTCATAATGTTACAATTTTTACATCAAATTCTAACATGAGATGCTTGGGAATGGTTCTATATTATTCCTAATGCTTCTTTACCTAATTTTAAAGTATTGGAAGATGTATTCTTATCAAATTATCACAAGCATGAAATGCCTAAATTAACATCATAATTTTTACAAGGATTAAAGCAAGGTCATGATTAGTATATTTGAGATTACATTAAATGATTCAATAATTATTTATAGTCTTTAATAAATCAACCCTTATAATTAGAAATACAATCATATTTAGTAAGAGTCTTATTTCTCCACTTAGAGAAAAATAATTGCACAATCCTTACACTTGTTTTGACAAATTATATATGGATTTAAAATATTGCACATGCCATACTGATCATAATAATAAAATTTAATTAATATCACCTTCTAAAAATAAATAAGTTACTACTCAAAAATTGAAATCCAATGCATCTTATCTAAAAGGGAAAAGTATTGTCAAAGATTACTAAAAGAGAAAGAATTGACAAAAGAGGTTCATAAGAAAACATCTATTTTTACTCATCTATAAAAGGTTCACAATAAGGAACAATTAGTAAAAAATTTACATAAATAAAAGTAATTAAATTATAGAATACAACCTTCAGTAAAGGTATCTACTTATACTACAAGGAAATCGCTCAAGTTTGATCACCTTCGAGATTGACTAGATGATATTTTACATACAATATTGGATAAGTAAATAATTACTCTTCCTCTAAATTACTACCATCCACCTCATAGGTTTGAAAAGATAGGCATTAATGTGTAATTTTTAGACCCTCACTTACATGATTTAAATTTTAGACCCTCATTTTTAGGTAGGTATGTGTTTTTAAGATAAGTAGAATGAGGTTTTTCCCTTTTGGATTGATATAAAGTTACATCTCAGTCACATATTCTATCATCAATAAATTTAAATATTGAGGTACACTTACACTATTTCACACTAACCAAAGCTTCCCTATTCTTCCTAAATCTATTTATAATCATTTGAAGTAATCCTTAGACAAGTCAAAAGATTATTTTATTCAATTGAAAACAAATAATTATCAAGTATTCAATCCATCTATAGATGCATACAAGTATAAAAAGGAGAATATTTATGAAAATCACAATAGATGGGATAAATACATGGGCTTGATTTATCTATTTGGATTATTGGATATGTAGGTAGTGATCAATCATAATGGGGGTAATTGGGGTCAGATCAACCCATTACATTCCCTCCTTTCACATTGTAGGGTTTTATCTATTACAATCCATATTAATGTTTTAATTTTGAATAAGTTATTTTTAGGTAATTCACAAGCATGTGAAGGTTAATTTTTTGCATACATGTATGTTTAAAGTAGCCACAAATGATTGTGCCTTGATTTCCCTATTTTTTTACAAAGGATAGAATTGACCAAAAGAGGACATTAGTGTTACTTTATCCTATCCCCTTCATAATTTTCTTGACCCTAGGAAGTTATAGTTAGAGTTCATATGACACTTGCATAATTAGTCTGAGTTGCTAAATCATTTATCAGTCATGCATAGTCATATCACATATAGTAAATAAATAAGTATTTTATGTTATTCATAGTTATTTTTCTTTCATTATGTTGTGATTTATAGATTTTAGTACCTTAGATTCATTCTTTTTATCACAATTTTTTTATATAATTTTATTTCTTTCAAATCATTTAATCTTAATTAGAGTTAATACACTAATTAATTCCAAACTTTGATCAAATAATATGTATGTATCTAATCAAGTGGGATGGGTTGCATAAGTGGTATAATATAATGATCATGATATTTTGATTAAGTAATTTTTTAATAGATAAAAGGGTATAATCTACTTGAATAGTATATTCATGTCTATGATATATAAATTTTATGCATTTATGAAATGTAGAAGGTACATCCTCCATTGCATGAATCCAATCTCTCTCCAAAAGTAAGTTATAGTGTAATTGGTTAGGCATGACTTGAAAAATAGTAGTTACCATATTTAGACCTATTAATAAATCCATCCAAGTATTTGATGAGGAGTAATATCAAATCCCTTGATATTTTATTTTGTTAATTGAATGTTGTTCATATTGATACCCAATTTTTGTAATAAAATCGAAAGCTAAATATATTCACCCCTAAAACACTATCAATCATCACATGCTTAAATATATTTTTGTGCACTTGAACTTGAATGAACAATGTAAATATCGATCTATGATATGTTTAGGAGGCAAGTATTCCTTATAAAATGTGATGACATTTTTGATATCCTTGATTGTATTAATGATATAATAAAAGGATGTTGGCTATGTATCAATAGGAAGAGTTGTACCATGTAAAATTTAATATAAGATATCATTTTATATTTTTAATCTCTTTAATAACTCTAAAATATAATTTTTAGTGGGGGTATTCCATAATTGATTAATTATATCATAACACTTAGATTTAGTAGTTTTCCTTATGGGAGGTGGAAGGGGTTAAGGAGGAACAAGTTTGACACCCTTACTTTGTCATGGATGATGAAGGACCTGACCTTATCTAGCAATGACAATATGAAAAATAGTGTCCAATATAATCCATGGATGAATAATGTGAGTGGGAAAACAAGTGATATAACCTTGATATCTATGGGTAAGAGAAAAAAGTTCATGCTTGCCTTTTAGCACCTAATGGTGACATATAGTAGTTCATATTATATATTACAATAATATGAATTTAATAAGGCTTAAGATTGTACATTATTCATTTTAATATTTTAATGATATTTGAATTTGATTAATGTAAATATATAGTGAATCAAAATATATAAGTAAAATTTATTTATTATAACCATGATTTTTTTTTTAAACTTTGATTTTGAAAATAAGATTATGGGTATAACTAAATAGAATGTGTTTGATTTGTATGCTCTCAAATATTCTAATCCTAGGTGTAAATAGTGAACAAGGCCCAAAGGGGCACTAAATACAAAGGATTATACCATCTTGTATTGACATTATCCCATTTTAAAGGTATGTTTAGAGTAATTTCCCAAGGCTAACCACTTACCAGTATAATACAAGAAAAAATGGTCAAAATGCTTCCTATGGATGAATAATAAAATAACATATGTGTTTCTATTATACTATGAGGTGCATATAAAATAATTTTTTTAATATTTTTTTCCCTAATGGATTGAGTATTGGAGCAATACCCATCACACAATGGCTTATGTAAAACTGGATATCATTTTGCCTAGAATAATAACTCTTATGATTTTTACAACTACCAAAACACAGTTGTAAAAAAGCAAGAAAATAAACCATAAAAAGATTTAAAAATAGAATGAAATATATTTGTTCATGGAAAGAAAGAATTCAATCTAAAACCCATATATCAAATTGAAATCCTAAAGCAATGCTCAATAAAATCCAATAAAGGAGGATTGAATTTCTCTTTATTATATGGGAATCATGAAAGTTAACTAAAACCCTAGAAAAAAATTGAAAAAGGAAATCAATGTTCAAGAAATTAATGGGTTCTTGTTGGGTTCACCAATATTTTCCCCTTATTTTTATGAATATTTTTTTTAATAGGTATAAAACCTGATAGATTATCTAGATTTTAATATATGACATTTAATCATAAATCTAATATAAATCATAATTGACTAAAATTGATAATTGAAATGTGATAAAAATATTAAGTACGACCAATAATAAGATACTTATATTTTCTAATATCTAGTTAACTATAACTAATGTCAAATAGTGGAATTTAGAATAAGACAAGACTATGATGGTTCCAAGAATATAGTTTTTGACTATCTAGATAGGTATATGATACCTAGATAGTAGCCCAAGCTAGTCATGTTTGTTGACTATGGAATTTTTAGTGTTGATTTTGATGAAATTATAACTATTACACCTTTTGTACTTGTGCCTATTAAGTGAGATAAGATGTTTCTATTCTATGTCGCACAAAAATGGATTGTTTTCTTCTCTTTTCTTTGGAAACCCTAGGGGTACTTGTGAGAGTTATATACTTATAAAAATGATATGGGGAGTGTAATGGGATGAGTTGAAACCAATCACCTTAATGATTGATTGATGCCTACATATATAAATACTTATAGGAGGGAATAAAGTCACACATAGTTCTCCCACCTATAAAGATTGTGCAATTATTTTCCTTAAACATGTTTATGAAACTATAAATGTGGCTTTGATACTTTAAAATGACAAATATTTAATTGATTTAAAATTATTCAAACTTGGATTGTGATTTATCCTAGTGAATGATCTTGAATTTGGGAAGAATAGGGAATATTATATCAATGTGCAATAGTGTATAAGTGATCAATATATAGGGTCAATCCAAAAATATTAAATGGCCTTTAATTTATATTTATAGTGAAACCTTTTTACATTTTATTCTATCCAACCTTTCAAAACATGTGGGAGGACTCGAAATTAATATTTAGAATTTATAAAGTAGTCATTAATTGGGGTTGGAACAAGGATACTCAAGGTAGATAGGTCTACAACAATAGACCTATCTTACTATCACATACCTATCTGATAAGATTAGGGATGAATTTTCTAAGGTTAGTAGTAGTTTGAGAGTGATATAATATAGTTTGAGCATTAAATTCACAATTATTGTGTTTTAATAACAATGAGTAGAGGGTTAAACTTGCATATAGATAAATATCTTAGAGTAATGAAAAATAAGAGTCATGCATTTTGGTATAATTTAAAGATTTTGAGATATGTCAATAATAAATATTATCAAGTACACATGACCAAAGTTTAGATTTCTTTAGACTGAAAGAGTTTACTCATCAGTCCTTATAATATTGATGGGGTATTGGTAATCCCAAATAGTGTGGATATAAATTCATATTGGAGATCATTATTAAGCAAATTTGTTTTAAGAATATTTTATTCTTTTACATGTATCTAGTGATAACCTAACCATAAATCTAGTTTGGATAAGAAATGTGTGCTAAGAAACTCATCTAGGAGTCCATTAATTGACAAATTAGTGATTTTATGAGAAAACCTAGTGAAGAGTATGACATTGTGTTTGGGTGAATTACCCCTAGATTTATTAGATTTTATACCAATTTTTTAATTTATATTTTCTAAATAAAATGGTATTATTATGACTAAATGTTTATGGGTACACTCATAGGAAGTACTTGAATAAGATGGTCCTTAACTATCAAGGTGGTAATCCTTTTAGCTACTCAAATATTTTTGTATGTTTGAATAAAATATTATTCAAGTTATCAGGCTTGATGGAATTAGGAGATGCACTAAGTTGAATGGAATGGATTTGAGTGATGGTATCATAATATCCCTTATTAAGGATCTTCTCCATATGGTGTAATCTTATGACCATAGTTAATCTTATAAAGAATACCTTTAATGTGTACTATTTCCCATTACATGAGACCTCCATATAAAGTTATGAAATTTAAAAAAAAAGTGGTCTAAGGGTGCATAGCTATCAATTCCAAGAACTACATCACATCCTCCCAAGGATTAAATAAACATTTCTAATTTGATATTATAGTGCCCCATTGAAATACAAACATTGAAAAATTTTCTTTTGTAAGGAAACATTACAAATTCAAAGTTTGAACAAAGTTACACAAAATAATGAACATGTTTGGATAGACTTGGTTCAATGAAATTTTGCATTCTTCACGAGTCAATGTCAATAGTGAGGGGGTAATTAATGAAACACCCTTTAAATTTCATATTTTATTTAAATTTATGGTTATGGATCCATATGGTTAGGCTATTATACTTAATTTTCATATTATTATGATTCTTTATTATGTTTCCATTCATCTATATCATGAGGTGACTCGACATATATTAAATACAACTTATTTTCAACACATTTGTGGCCCCATGTGAAGTTTTCATCACGATTATAACATAACATTTTTTCCTAAATGCACTTGAATTTCAACCTATATAATTAATTTAAAGGGGGTTCATTATGAAGGTAGGGTTTTTATGTTTGATTATGATGTGTATGGTTTAAAATGAATAAAAATTTAATAATAATTATGAGTTTTGAGCCTCTGTTTAGCTAACTTGGCCAACCCAAGGGATTACATCATGTCCTTACACTTGAACATATTTACCTTAAAATGAACCATATCTTTGAGGCCACTTATGAATAAAAAAATTAAAAACTCATTGGATAACCCTTCAATTTGATTTTTGGTTCTTAGAATTTAATTTGGGAGTCTTAAACCATTCCCTTTTTATTGAATTTAGTGGTGGTCTAGTGTAATTTTTGTAGGATTTGGGACCAAATAAAACCAAAAATAATTTTAAAATATTGTCCCAATGATCCAAAACTCAAAATATTTGGTAGAAATATAATTCAAGAAATAAGAAAAACATAATTTTAATAATTCTATCTCTGAGAAGAGACATTTTATTGCTCAAAATTGTAGATATAACTTATGCCTATCTATGGGAAGAGATGTCTAATTTCCATTTTGGGCTACATCTTCATTTATAAATTTTTTTAAGGTAAGACTAGGATATGTAAGGTCACCAATATCAAGGAAGATTAAGTGGTTCAACTTCCATGATTTACAACAATAATAATTTGAGGAATTACTATTTTTAGAAACTCACTTACTATTTTTAGACTGCACTACTAAAATTGAAGTTTTGGAAACTTTCATTTGGTTTTATGGGGTTAAAACCCAATAATAAAATATTAGTGACATTTTAATATGTTCCCCTCATTCTTAGCCTTCCAATGGTTCAAATAGGGAGTCAAACGGAGCTATGGTGCAAAAGTTATGGCTCCCAGAAGTTCTACCACCAATTGGGATAGAACCGTCACCTGAAATATTTCTTGGATCACCCAAGTCAGTTCATCATGATATTTTTGATACCATTGTTATTATTGGATGACTTCATTTTCCTAGTGGAAAGAGGAGATGGGTGTTTTTTTTCACCCCCAACATATTGTTTGAAATATTATTCTACATAGTATATCTAACTTGTCAAGTTAGTAGAATCAAATTTAGGGAAGTTAAATTTTGATACATGTGACATGTTTAATAATGAAAAACTACTCTAAATTTTTTTTTCACCTTTGATTTTGATTGAGAGTTTTAAATTTTGAACATTGAGTCTATATACCATTTATTGTAGATTATGGACTACATATCTTAGGCAACCAACTTATTACTCCATGTTCTTAGTTTTGGATTGGGTTGTCACAACCATGATAAAAAGGGTATTAGGAATATAAAAAACACTTACTAGAGTTATATTTCAAAATAATTATCTTGAAGAGATGATCATAATGATATAATTATCCCTAGGTTTTTAAAAAAATTAGATTTTTTTAAAAATAAAATCTCCCAATGGGAAAAAAATTACTCAATATTTTCATATCTAACATTATTTAAAAAATAAAGGGCCCAATAATATTCTATCTCTAATTTTTAACCTCTTATTCTAACACTATTATAGATTATTCTAATCTTGTTACTTCTATAGCTCCTATCTATAATGTGTGGATTCTATTTTCTACTATTATGTTTCTTGGAGGGATTTACTGGTGGTAGTTTCTTTCAGATCTAAAATAATAGGGTTTAATGCATTTTGGAGAAAATGGTTAGAGCTTATACAAGGTTTATCTAGTTTTTGGTATTACAATAAGACATATTCCATTTGTAAATAACATTGGTCTAATTTTTTAAAGAACTAATTATGAAGGTTAGAACATAACTCTAGCACACTATCCCATATTTGAGGTTAGCTATGAGTGTCTTGCCAAGATTAACTAGGTACTAGTGTACCATAAGGAGAAAATAGTCAAGGTATTCCTATGGCTAAGATTCTAAAATAACTATGCATTATTTTGATAGAACTAAAGGTACATAGAAGCTCAATTACATATGTAGATATTGTCCAGACACCTATGGTGATGGTTATAATCCCACTCCACTTTACACACAAATCTTGTGTGTTAAGAAAAAAATGATAAATTTTTGTGATATTTTAAAACCTTGGACACAACTTTTCTAAGCTAAAAAAATAAAATAACTATTTCAATAAAAAAGGGGGTTCAGTTCAGGTGAGGAAGCTTAGTTACACTATTTATGAACCACTTTATTATCACCAAGGTGTTTCCTAGAGTGAGGTGAGGGTAAATGATAGAAATTTATAGAATATGCCCCTATAAATAGCTCTGATACTAGATGATATCAACCTTCCTAAAAATAGATTAAACTAATATTGAAATACAAATAAAACATAATATAAATGAAATTAAACATAACTATATTTCGTTAGAATATATTATAATTATGTTACAATATCATTGGCTTATTATAGGGGGAAACCTCACTTGAGAAAGCATAATATAATATAATTCATTCATGATTTTACATTATTTTATACTTCTTTTTTTTAATAATTCCATGGTATATAACTACTACTTCCCATGTATGTGAGATTATCCTAAATATATCAAGGGACAAACTTAAAAGAATACATGTTCATAGAATTTATTAATAATAATGATTAAAAATAAAAAAATTTAGGAGGGAGTCCTAAAATTCATAAAATTATCAATTTCATTGTAGTATTATATGAAAAATGGACGCACTTGATGGTTAGAGGGAAAAACAATATGCCTCGATAAATGCTCCATATATAAAATAGATATAGAGTAACCTTAAGGATATATGTGATTGTATGTTTCCATTAATAACAAATCAAGATATGTCCTATGTAGGTGATGCACCTCTAAGAAGATGAGGTATAAAAATGACTCTTACTCATAGTGCTAGAATCATAGATGGTATAATACCAAGGTATAATATATATACAAGTATAAATCACATGGCATAATATGTAAACACCCATTTAAAAATAACATGTCAATATCCATGTAAACATGCATATTGTAGATGATATAAAGATATGAATAATCCATGTAAAGTAGCTCGACATAGTAAATAAAAATTTAGAAAGACATCATTGTATAAATCCTCTTGAATTGAGATAACCCAAATTTGCATTTTCATAACCATATATATTCTACAACTCAACCAATAAAAGTATATTGTGAAAAGAACATGTGGAAGGAATAGTAGACTATATAAACCTCTAATATATGTATATAAGCATGATATATTTCATATAATAAATAATTTTTTAATTTTTTATATTTTATGATTTTATTTTTTTGGGTAAATTTATAATAAAATCAAAAATAATATATCAACAATATTTTACAATAATTATGTATCAATGAATCACTAGATGTAGGTGAGCATGACTAGTGTAAAACTTTTCCCAAAGCATAATGTTGTAGTTATGAACAATTAGATGCAACATACTAAGTGTAAAAATTAGCATATAATAGGCAAGGAGAACCTAAATATTCAAATGAGATAGTCACCATGGAGAGTGGGATAAAAATATAAGATTCCTCCCAAAGAATTTAGCATCACATTCCAAATATATCAGATGTTTTAGAACTCTGAAGATGTAATAAAAATCTCAAGTTGCAGATGATTAGGCATATAAAGTCATAAACGTGAGTTGAAAAAAATAAGGGTTATGATATGAAATAAATAAACATGCACACTGATTAAATAATAAAAATGAGTCTCATAAATATATATAATGAAATATATATGTGATGAAACCCATGGTACATTGCATGAGGTAGTAATCCATATGTTGGGGTTGTTGAGGACACCCAGAGTATATATCACCATGCATTAGATCATCATTGTTATGATCAAATTATTGAGAACATTGCTATTTATCATCACTTTCAAATGTTTTTGATTGTGAAAAATCCCTAATAGGTTTGTTTTGTTTGTTAAAAATACCCTTTCTTATGGAATTTTGGTAGTCAAGCATGATGTTGCCTTTATTGATGAGCTCTTGAATTTTTTTCCCTTAAAGAAATGCATCAATTTTTTAATTGGTAAGCTAGTTTTAAGGTAAGAAAAAGATATTCTTGAATTTTAAAATTTTAGCCTATAATTCTTATTGATTTCATGAATAGGAGGTAGCTCAATAAAATTATTATCTAATAAGTTTTTTAGTATGTTGTGTTGATTCTTGAAAAACCTTTTTGGATGACTTGAGATAAATATCATTGTAAGTGTTGTTCTTTTCTTAACCCCAGTGGTATATTCTATCATGATAGGTGCACAGGTATTAGTAATTTTTAAATCCATTAAAAATGAGCTATGGAACTTATCTTAAACTAATAATTCTTCTACAAGTCAAAATACATAGTATAAATATAGTGAATGATTTTTAAATTATGCCAAGTAACTTATATTTGACAAGTTATTAAAAATTGTTGATAAATATATGTTGTATTTAAAGATCAAATTGTTGATAAATCAAAGAGTTCCTATGAAAATGAAATGAGAACATGTAATAGTTGTTAACATACTTTTAACCGTGTTTAATATGTTGAATGCTATCATATATGTTTCTATATAAATTATTGGTAAGACATCAATATAGGAAGGTGTTTTGTAAGCATTGAAATGATAGTAGGGACCCACTAGATAAATAAAATATCCAAACTAAGGCCTCATCAATGAGTGTGCTAGGGAAAATATTAAATAATATTGATATATGATCCTCATAAATTCCTATGAATAGAAAAATTGCATGAAGGTGTGCTTAAAGGTCCTTGTGACCATCAAATATTTTAAAAGTTGGAGCAATAAATTCATGTGGAAGAGGTATGGTAATAAAATACTTTGGAATATAAACAAAGTATAAATTATTATCCATAAGCCTAGCATTATAAGTCTATAGATTAATAAAAGGATGATATAATTATTTGTAAATTACTTATACATGCTTATGTATTGTAGTAATTATCTCATGTGTAAGAATGGTGGTACCATAAATAGGATTATTTAATGTCCAAGTTTTACCATTGATAGTATTTTCCAAAGGATCATTATTTCTCATGGATATAGGAATAAAACACTCATAGAAAAACATAACAATTTTAGGAACATAATTCCAAACCCTATGAGTGCCTATACAAGAAACATTTGTATTTTTTTACTTTATCAGTCACATGTATCATTTTTTCAACAAGATTAGGGTTTGAAAGAAAATGTTATTTAATAGTTAAAAAAATACATTGACTAATCATTTCATAATTTGAAACATTCACATTTTAAAATTTAGAAATTAACAAAGACAAATAATTTTCATCCATTTTGATATTATAAACCATGACTAATTCCAAGTAAATCCAAAAAAAAAAAAAAAAAAAGGAAATTAAACCCTAAGGGTGGAAATGGGGAATAAAACACTAAAATAAAAAATTGATATATATTAAATATAATAATACATAAGGAGAAGAGGGTATAAACCCTAAATTAAATTTAAGATTATCAAGTTCAATAATAATGTTTTACCCTATTTTTGTTTTAGGCAAATTTCCATTAAAAAAAAGGAAAAACAAGTAAAAAATTACTAAGTTTATAATAAATCAATTAAAACAAAATTCAAACCTAAACTTATGTGCTAAAAATAATAAACATACAAAAGGAAAATATTAAATTGACCATTAATCTTGAAAGAGAATAAAATTTAAAGGAAAAATAAAGTTGATAAAAAATTATAATTTTTGAATGCATATATATATTATGTAGGCATGCAACTATCAGTGTGTAAAAATTAAGGTTATGATTCCATAGAAATAAGAATGGTTCACGTACGATTTGCGTCCAATTTAGGATTAACACTAGCATGTTTTGACTATCATCCATGTCCTCCTATGTCATTTTATACTATGCTCAATTTCATAATTCAAATTTTCCTATCACTTTGTAGTTAAAATTTGTGCTTAGTTATTCTTGCACTTTTAAAAAATGATGGGAAAACATGTCTAAGTTTTATATTCAGTTAAATTCCATTTACCTTTATTTTCTTGATAACATAATGATGCAAAAGGAAGAAGTGTTAGAATTATCTACATGATCTAATGAATCTAATAGAAAGCATAAATAAGAGATAAAATAGTAATAGTAATAAACAATAACTGTATATCCAAGACAATAATAGAAATGAATAAATAAATCAAATATTATGAATTAATATAATAATTCAATATTAATATGATATAAAGTACACAAATAGCCATTGATTATATAGAGTAAGGCATACATGACAAAGATCACAGAACTCACACAACACATGTAGTTCAATTGATATTTGACTACAAGAATAGTGAAGTGTAACTCCACACTAACAAGATAAGTGTCAAACTTGTGTAAATGATCAACACAAATTGAATACTAGTTAAGCAATCTTATCCTATCTTACCTTGAATAGTGGAGTGAAACTCCACTCTAATAAGATAGGTGTCCAAGCTAACTACTAGCTAAGCAAGCTTATCCTATCTAGTGTAAATTATTAATAAACATAATAAACTAATTATAATAAATAATTAATGCAATAATACAAATAATAATTACAAGTAAATTCATAAATCAAATAAATGCACCAACACCCCCTATAAGCAAAGCTTAGGTAAGGATATGTAGATAAGAGTCCCGATGATGTGTAGCCATATTAAGTACTCTATATAAATAGATGAGGAAAGACGAAAACTCGAAGGAAAAAACTCCTCAAAATTAAGGTCTAGGAGACCCCCCCTGAAGAACTGGTGTCCTTTGAAGAACTGATGTCCCACACCCCCAAAAGTGATTGCAAGTGAAGATACTTGCTCTCAGTGAAAGGTTTAGTGAAAATATCTACAATCTACTCCTCTATAGATCAATATTGAAGATCAATGATCTCCACCTAAATCAGCTCCCTAATAAAGTGCATATGGATCTCTATGTGTTTGGTTATTTGATGATGAACCAAATTCTTCAAGATCTAGATAGTGTTATGGTTGTAATAGTTGATGATTGATCACTTCTGAAATAGAACACCAAACTTAGTGAGAATATTCTAAATCCAAATAGCCTCAGTAGTGGCATTAATATCACCATGATACTTAACCTCTATAGATGAAAGAGAAATAATGTTGATTCTTGCTCTACCAATAAATAGGACTAGATCTAAAGTGAAATTTGTAACCAAACATGGACTTATGATCATCATAATCACTAGCCCAATTAGAATCTATGTATCCCACCAAGTATGAACCTATACCTATTGTATAGTGAATCCCATATTTGATAGTGCCCTGAATATAGCTCAAAATTTGCTTGGTGGCTCTCTAATGAAGCTCATGTGGTGTCTACATAATTTTTAAACCATGCCAAATGCATATGAAATTTTAGGTCATGTATGAGTCAGATAGATGAGGCTACCTAGAAGCTGGTGATATAATGTGGCATCAACCAAGGGAGTGGAATAATGAACCTCAATTCTAACTCTAGATAAGAAAGGATTTAGTGCAGGCTTACAATCAACCATGTGAAATTGAGATAAAAAGTCCATGGCATACTTGGGTTATGAAAGAGTAATCCTATAAGAAGACTATATTATCTGAATCCCAAGAAAATAATGAAATAGGCCCATGTCTATCATAGAAAACCTATCATCAAGTGTATTCTTAACACTACTGATGAAAGATGTTGTGTTCCCTATAATATGAGATCATTAACATAGATTACCAAGTATGATAGTGAATCTTCCTACTATAGAATGTAGACATTTAGATCTGAGTGACATCTTGAGAACCTAACTGAGAAAAGAAATGTGTCTATTTTGAAATACCAAGCCCTAGGGGCTTGTTTCAAATTATAGAGATACTTCTGCAAGTGGCATACCAATGAAAAATCCTAAAAAAACCCCTATGGTTTCTCCATATATATCTCCTCATAAAGATCCCCATGAAGAAATACACTCTTCACATCCATCTGATGTACAACCCAACCATGAGCTATACCAATAAATAATATCAAGTGAATGGAATTAAACTTAGCAACAAGCATAAAGGTTTCTATATAGTCAATGCCTTCCACTTTGGAAAAACCTTTGGCCACTAAGCGTGCTTTATACTTATCAATATTTCCATCCACTACAAACTTAGTCTAATATATCCACCTACATCATACAAATTTTCTTCCCTTAGGAAGAGGAAAAAGATCACAATGTTGTTCCTAATCAATGAATCATACTCTTCTTCCATTGCTGTGGATCAAAAGTTGTCACAATGTAGGAATGTGTAAGATCATGTTGTGACTATGTTCTTCTATCTGATGGATCCCTAATAAGAGGGTTTGCATCCACCAAAGTCTGTCTAGTCCACAAAGGCATCAATGGATGAGGATCTGGAGGAGGAGGAGGAACATGACCTACTAAACCCTACTGGGGAGGTATTACCTCATTATCCCTATGAGTAGATGAAGCAAGAGTATCATCATCACTATTATCTGATTCTTCTAAGAAAGAAGAATGAAAAATACTAGAAGACAAATCTAAAAGACTTTATTCAAAATAATCACTTTTACCTATAATAAGCTCATGTGAATCTAGATCAATGAGCTGATATCACTTAACACCATTAGGATATCCCACAAATATGCAAGTCTGGATTTGTTATTCTAAAGCATGATGATTTTATGAAGGTATATGAGCCCATGCTAGACTGATAAAGACTCTGAAATGATGCACATCTAGCTTCCTATTGCACCAAGATTCAAGAGGTGTTATCCCCTTTAAGGCTTTGCATGGAACTCTATTATATATAAATGTAGCACAATTAATCTCTTCCACCTAATACTCAAGTACTAATGATTTTACATAGATTATACGACTTGTAACTTCTTTTAAGAATCTATTCTTCCTCTCTGCTACACCATTCTACTGAGGTGTGTTTTCAACTGAATGATGAAGATCAATTCCTTCAAGAGCATAGAATTGTTCAAACTTATTGTTCACATATTCCCTCCTATTATCTATGCAAAGGATCTTAACATACTTCCCAGATTGTTTTTTTGCTAGAGATTTTCTAAAAATCTATCAAATACATGACTCTTGAGTTTTAGAAAATAAACCCAAGTATATATGGAATAGTCATCAATAAATGTGAGAACATATTATGTTTTACTAAAAGATAAAGTAGGTAATGGACCCATTAAGTCACTATGAACAAGTTTGAGGACTTGTGTAGCTCTCCAAGCCCTCCTTTTATCAAACTTGTCTTTTGGATGTTTGCCTAAGGCACAACCATGGCACACACCCCCTAAAAATTGAATCTATGTAAGTCTTGTAACCATCTCTTGCTAAATAATCTACTATAAATAACAATAGTTCAGATGACCAAATCGCTCATGCCATAGCTTGCTCACTGAATCAGTGTGTGAGAGAAAAGATATAGAGGAAGACTCAGGCACAAAGTGGGAGAATGGATAAAGCCAAGTATTATTGTTGACTTTTCCCACTGTAACTACGGTATTATCTTCTAATTTTATAATTGATATAGAATTAAGTGTGAACTCAACTTTCCTACTAGTATCAAAGTGAGTGATTTGGTAGATAGAGAGAAGGTTAGTTGATAACTCTGGCACATAGAGGACATCCTCAAATACACCACTATCAACATCAACTGTATCTTTTCCTATAACATCTACCTTAGAATCATCACCCATGATAATATGAGGTAAGGAACTTGGTTCTAATCTAGAAAATTATTATTGATCATAATGCATATGGTATGAAGCACCTGAGTCAATTACCCATGACTTGGGAGAATTTGCCAGTGCAACTAGTGTCATAGCTTTCCTTGAATTTGAAGGAGTGGAAGAATACTTTGATTGATTGATGTTATTCTTTTTGATAAAACCCTTAAGTTCATCAATCTCTTTCTTCCAATGATCTTGTTCACAATGAAACTAGTTTTTACAATAAGGGCAAGGAGTGTCAGTACTTTTTTGTGAATCCGCTTTCTTATTAGTGGATTTATTATATCCTTGTGAGGAAGATTATTTCCCTTTATTATTATCTTTCTAGGACTTATTCTAATTATTTTGCTTCTTTTTACTTGAACCTATATTTGATACTAATGTTGAAACTTGCTTATGCTGAGGTTGACTTGTAATTAGAGATTGAGATTTGGATGACTTGATTAGACCCATAGATATTAACTTTTCTTCTTCAACCATTATAATCTCAGAGAATATCTCAAAGGTGGGCATTTGATAAGATGTGCCCAATGTGAGCCTATAAGTCTGAAAGCTAGAGACAAATGATGAATATTTAGGGCCTAATTTGTGTAAGGCACTAAAAATTAATTGAATATCCTTTTTATTAATTTTACATTTAGAAAGTTGTGCTCTAAGATCTATGACTTTAGTGATGTAGTCTTGTATTGTAGCATAATTTTTAGGATCCAAACTAATGAGTTCATTGTAAATTTGGTAACCATGAAATTCATCTATTTTTCTAAATAATGATGCTAATTTATCCCAAGCCTCTTTTTGAGTTGTAGATTTTTCAAGATGGAAATTCAAATCTAAAGACATGTAAGACCAAATGCATCCAATTACCTTGGTAGTTTCAAAGAGAAATTATTGTAACTCTTTTGCATTAGTAGGTGGAGTAAGAAGAGTTGTTATATATGGCATATATCCTACCATCATTAATGCATTCTAAGCATTCTATTTCCATGTGTTGTAGTTGTATGATGTTAATAGTGGGAACTTAGGTTTCTTCATGATGTAATTAGAAATAAATCATCACAAAGAAAAAAAAAAGTACAGAACAAACCACAAAAATCCCTTGAATTACTTAGTTTTATCCCACCCAAAAAGTATTTGTTGGAACTTTATAATTGAGCTCAATTACAAGGTTGGATTATAATTTTTCTAGTTTACAAAAATCTCAATTAGGCCCTCTAGTCAAAAGTATAAAAAATATGCACTTTATTAAAAAAATTTCTACACCAATGTGTTTTTCTTGAAAAAATATTAACTTAAAAAAAAATAGGACCTCAATATGAGGTTGTATGTGAAATTTATGAGCCTTTGAAGTTGCAGAAATGAGAATGGGCAATAGCTATTATATAAAAATTTGAATTCTAAGAAAATCTAGAGAAATTTAGAAAAAATTGAAAGTATAACAATGAAGAGCATGAAATTTTAAGCTATTCCATAAAAAAATTTGCTCAAAAATACATCTTAGTGTTTAAATGGTAGGCTCCTGAAGTTTCCCTTTCAAATTTTCCTGCTAATCCATGAGGCCTACCAAAAAAAAAATGTTTGCACAATCCGTATGGCCATACCTGGGAGCAAAAAAAATTTTGCCTTCTAGGGGACTGTATCTAAATTAGACAAATTTTATATCGATCTAAAGGTTTTGATGCCTTTTGAACACAACTGTGAGGTCCTTTTAGCTCATAAACACTTTAATTTTTAGGTACCTAATGGATTTAGGTGTGGTGCTTCTAGATCAAACCCTTGCTAATTTTGCCTCCTATACCTAATTTGGATAAAATTGTAGATGATTTTGACTATCTCAAGTACTCTAAACTCAATGATGAGCTCAAAAATTCTTGATAAAACTCCAATTTGTGCCTATATACAAAATAAAAAAATTGATCCTATATCTAGATATTTTTCTCTTGAATATTTAACAATTAACAAATTCAAGATAGCTCTAGTACCATGTTATAATTAGCTACAAGATCTAATGAATCTAATAGAAAGCATAAATAAGAGATAAAATAGTAATATTAATAAACAATAACTGTATATCCAAGCTAATAACATAAATAAATAAATAACTCAATATGATGAATTAATCTGATAATTCAATATTAATCTGATATAGAAGACACAAATAGCCATTGATTATATAGAGCAAGTCCTACATGACAAATATTAGGGAACTTACACAACACATGTCACACTAACAAGATAGGTGTCCAACTTGTGTAAATGATCAACACAAGTTGAATACTAGTTAAGCAATCTTATCCTATCTTACCCTAAATAGTGGAGTGGAACTCCACTGTAACAAGATAGGTGTCCAAGTTGACTACTAGATAAGAAATATTATCATATCTGGTGCAAATTATTAATAAACATAATAAACTAATTATAATAAATAATTAGTTTACCAATCTAAATAATAAATACAAGGAAATGCAATAAAGCAAATAAATGCACCGACAAAAAGAAATAATTATTTGGGTTAGGAAACCATAATTGAGTTACAATATGTATCTCACATGCTATAATAAGACCCATCCTAGTTCATGTATAGTGTGAATTGAGAAATACTATAAGGTAGTTAACCTCCTATTCCCTAAGATGCAACTACATTCACATTCATCTATTCCTTATTTTGTTACAATATGCAATATAGAATTGATGTATGTACATGAGTAGTGATAAATAAATGTAGAGTGTGCCTAGACTTTATAATAGAATGACTATAAATAGAAACCATCTAGAAAATCCTTAGGAACCTCGATGAAACTTGCATTTTTTCAAAATGCATATATATATGAAAAAATGCTAGTTTCATCGAGGTTCCTAAGGAATTTATAGACAATTTTAAATCCTTAACTACCTCAATGAAACTTGTATTTTTTCAAAATTAAATATACCTACCTACCTACCTACCTACCTACCTACCTACCTACCTACCTACCTACCTACCTACCTACCTACCTACATATCTATCTATCTATCTATCTATCTATCTATCTATCTATCTATCTATCTATCTATCTATCTATCTATCTATCTATCTATCTAAGTTTTTTATGTTTGAATTAAATACTTTTTGGTAAGAAAAAAATAAAAAAGAGAAAGGAAAAAAACTTAAAAATGCATCCAAACATCAAAATGATATGACCATGGGGAAAAATGCTCAAAAAATCAAAGGCAAAATAAATTTAAGACCCACCATTTCTACCAAGGGAAGAAATGGTGAGATTAGTATTTCCATCCTAATAGAGGAAATAAACACAAATAGAAAGAAGAAATAAAAAATAGCCTATGCGTATAAAATGAGAAATACAAAATAAAAAACTAAATATAATAGGACCATTAAATCAAATAAAGAATGAGAGAAATGAAACACATAAATAAGTGTCAATAAATCCCTATTTGATGGAAATGAGCCATATATAAAATATAATATAAAAAAAATTGTAATAAAAAGGCTTGTACCAAAATTGTTTGTTTAGAGTTTGAATAATTATTCCTTATATATAATGGTTCCTATTATTATTATTGTTATCCATGTTGTTCACATATAAGTTTTTAATTATCCTAAGGGCTACTAGGTTTCAAACATTAGTTTTTAGACATGTGGTAAGTGGTTGCTAGGTCCAAACATTTTTATTTGAATATAATTGTTCCTTATATATATATATATATTAATAATTGTATTAATAATAAGAGATATAATTTTGTTTTAAACTTTGTGTTTACTAGGTTTACAACATTTATCTTTATGAATTGAAATTTACTTTCCTTTCTATTTATTTTTTAGGACTCGAGACTTCGTTTAATCACAACCATTTTTTTAAAATAACCTATAATGAGGGGGTTGAGCATTAGAAAAATCATGAAATGAATGGCTTGTAGACATCCATTATTTATAAAATTACTACATAAACTTGTGGGTTTTATTTTAAATGGATAATGGAGTTTGAGTAATTTGAATGATTATTACCTCAAGAATTTTAGATAAATAAACATTGATTATACAAATAAAAAGGGTTGATAATGATAACCAAAAAAGTTTTTTATTGTGAATAAATACTTATAGATGCTTAATTTTAAAAAATAATAAATGCATTCATCAATAAGAAAGAGAAAATATTCATATCGAGGGTATGGATGAAAGCTAGGTGAATTTATAGAATTAACTAGTACTAGGATCATGTAGGTTTTTATGATGTATATTGTATGAAAGATAAGTTTATGGATTCATAATCTTGAAGTAAATTGTGTTTGATATTTGGAATATTATGTGTACTCATATTATGGGAAATGTGAACATGAATTCTATTCTATGTAGATAATATTGGTTATGGGGATGTTCAAATTATTCATAATGGGATGGCTAGAATTTTGAATAGAATATACCTATATATTATAACTTCATCAGTATGCCATCATGTGAATAGATTTTTTTTAATTTAAATTAGGATAAAAACATGAAAAATAGTTCATTATGTTATGGAGAATGTATGTCTCAAATTTTAAAATTATATATTCAATGCCAAAATTTCTAGAGATAAAGAAATCCATAAAATAAATTTCTTTAATAAAACATGCAAAATAAGATTTTGAAAAGGTATTATTCAACCCAAAAAAGACTTATTTTTAAATAATAAATATTTGAAATATCATATTGACCATTTTTATTTACCATTGAAGAAATATATATAATTTTTCCTTTGATTGAATCTCATGTTGAATGGTTGTCCTTCCCACTTAGTGAGATGTTGTATTATTGTCTTTAAATAAATATACAAAGGATGTGGTTAGTTGGATCATGAAGTTGAAATAAATAATGAATATATAAATTTATATATTATAGATGATCAACATATTATTTGAACATAAAATAAAATTTTGATGAATGAAAAATATTCCTCACAACATGCAAGAGTAAATTGGAGAAAGGTCTATATTATTTATACACATGCATCAAGTGAGGATATCATAAATACCTTTAAAAAATGACAAAAAAATATTTGGTGGACATTTGTTTATCCACCATATGTACAAGCCCCAATCAATTTGGATTTTTGAAAACATGCCACAAAGACCTAGTAATGGAAAGCATAAGATAAATAACTAGATGGTATTTTATTTGTCATTTAAAACAATTTTTTTTTAATTATTAAGTATTAGTTATTAATTCAAAATTATGTTGTTTTTTATATATTAAATTTCAAATGTGATTAATTAAATAAAATATACAAAGAATTAAATATTATTGTAAAACTATTTTATTTTATCTCCATGCTAACAATTGAAAATCAAAGCCTAAATGTATTTGAGTATGAAAAAACTAAATTTCCATATGAAAAGTGGTCATTTATATTGTTCACACAACCTTTGTGGAAATAATATGAAAATAATTTTGAATTTTACATGGGCTGATTTATCTCCAAAAATGGACAATCAGGTGGAATTCTATCCAAATTTATTGGACCACTATATTGTAATTTTTTTCATAGAAACAAGAAGATTAAATTAAATTTGATTGGATGATATTGTAGCAAAGTCATCAAAATATAAGACTGGATTCATCTTATTTTGGACCCTAGATTTACTGCAATTTCTATTTCACTTTAAAAAAAATAAATTATGCAATTCCTTACAGGTATCTATTAAACACTAAAGTAATAATTTGTGATGTTTGTAACATGGTAACTGATATTATGCATAATGATATATTATAACTACCAACCCTTAATTTTTAATTAATTACAAGTTGCATAGATGTCTTTCTAATACATTACACAAAACCTAAAATTTCATTCAAATGGTAAAAACTATTTGAAAAAATGTAAAAAATAAGCAAGCAACAATCTATCATGGCTACTAATGGTTATACAATTCCCCACTAACTTATTTTGTGTCAATAATATATGCAATATATAGTGTTTAAAATAATGAAATCATGGATGATAAAATAGAGATTTTTGGTTAAGAATAAATCCATATAATGTCTTTAGACATTGTGTGTCTGAATCGGAAATTAAGCATCACATAAAGCAATATATTTTAAAATCTAAATGGTTATAAGAATGCCAGACCCATATGTTTTCTAAAGTATCTATGAGATAATCACCTATCTTAGAAAGTAAGCATCACAGAAAGCAATTTCCTTTTAAATCTAAATGGTTATAAGAATGTTAGACCCATATATTTTCTAAAGTATCTATGGGATCATCACCTATCTTGATTATTTATGGAGGAAAGCATGGAAAGACATGCATTTTTCAAATTTTAATTAATTTATCCTATTTTCATTGTGGAAATCCATGTATATGGGCTATTTTTGAAGTCTTATTACAAGTATTCAATGTTAAATCAAGGTCAATGCTAACCAATTTAAAATAATTACCTTTTTTATATTTTCATATTGTTCTACTTAATATTATTTTTTATCATGTTTTGTAGAGATTATAACACCTTTAAAATCAATACCTACAATTATATTTTTTAATAATTTAGTTCTTATTAAAAACAACTATGTACCATTTAAAGATGCTTTAGTGTATGTGAAGAGATCTATCTTTATTCATTAGAATTGAAGCTAATATTGACTTATATGTTCAAAATGTGAAACCTACTATTTAGGATGATATTGATATGTAAATAATATCAATTTTTGAATCTTTAGCTATGATTATGGAATTTGTATCCAATCTACCACTTGCATTAGAATCAGGGGATTGATCACGTTATCTTTTTTTATTTAAATGATAATTATTAAACATAAGTAATCACTCGATACATTGAATTTTTATTTCAATGTTACTACAAATATGAAATTATTATGCTTATAACTAATACCACGCTAGTTTCAAACTTATTTTGAGATGAAATTGTTCATATTTAAAAACATCAATTTATTGAAAACTAGTGATCGTTAAGTTCCCAAAAAATCATCTTGTTAAGCTCATTGAGAGTTAGTGGTTTATAATTTCCAAAAATTATCATCTTTTTGATTTCATATTATTTATTAAATGTTGATATTTTTATAAAAAATAATAACTTTTAGAAGCAATCAACCACTAGGCTCCCAACATTTTTATGGAAGTATTCAAACTCGAATGCAATGGTTTGATAAACATAAAATAATATTATTAATAGTTGGGATACAATAACCTATACATTCATAAAATTGGTATTTTGATAATTTATTTAGATGATATATTATATTAAATGTGAAATAAAATTATTGTTAAGTTCCCAAAAACATCATTTTATTAATTTTTTTGGAACTAACAACTACTAGGCTCCCAAGATTTTTATTAAAATATTAAAACTTAGATGCAATGTTGAAATAAATATGGAATATTATCCTTAATAGTTGAGAGATAGTGTTCACTAAGTCCCCAACCTTATTATTAAGATATATTTTTAGATGGTATGTCATGCTAAATGTGAAATATAATTCCCATTAAGTTCCCAAAATCATCATCTTATTGTTTTCAAATCAACACATTGTTATAAAAGTATTTAGTCTCAAATGTAATGTTATGATAAATGTGAAATATATATTTTAAATATTTGAGAAATAACAAGTACTAGGATTAAAACATTGTTTTTATAATAAGTCACTTAAATTTTATGTCATTCTAAATATGAAATACAATTCATTATTATTTTTTTATTTCCATGAACTTTGTTTTGATATATTAAATATCATTATTAATCTAATAATTCATACGATTAATAATTTAATTATAAACACTCATGTCAAATGTTGATTCAATTCCAATAAAATAAAAGCCAAAGAATGTAGAAAAAAAATTCTGACTCAATTCCACTAAAATAAAAAATGTAGAAAATAAATCATGTGTGTGAATAAAATATTAAGATAATAAATATATTTCATTCACATTTTATGATATCCATCATTAAGTGAATTTATTAAATGATAAAAAATAAAAAATAATTAGATAATATATTATGTAAACTTTATTTTTGTAGTAAATTGTGAACACATTTATTTTTTTATAAAGTTTAATTAAATGATAACTAATATAATTTGAGACTATGTTGGATTTTTTTGTACAATTAAAATAAAAAAAAATAATTTATAATTTTTTTTAATGTATCAAATAAGGACATTTTTTTATTTTTTTGGAATATTTAATAGTTATGGTTTTAGTTGTAAGTAAATTATTGGTATTGGGAGTAGAAGGATTGATGTTTAAAGTTTTTGGAATTTATGGATCTAAGATTTATTATAAAACTAAAAATTTACATAGTTGTGTAATAAATATTTTTTAATTAATCTTAAGTATTTAGTTGATCAAAATTGCAAAAGAAAATTTTAATATTGACTTGTGGTTTACATATTTAGATTAAAGCCTTCTACAACACTTCATCAATTAATTTTGGTTGCTAAAAAATGTTCTTTTCATGTTAAATTGGGGGAGGAAGTAACTAAAGTTAAGAATAAATTTGTAAATAAAATTACCGACCACTAAAATGATGTATATGGTATAAATAATAGATTAATCATAGATATAAAAATATATGTTAGTGGAGGATTTTTTCATATGGGACCTTTTTAGTTGGACATTTGATTCAACCTATGAATTTGATAGATTGATATCTTTTAAATTATGTTCATGGTTAAAAAAGGACAAGGAAATTCAAAATATTGTGTCTCTAATAAAAAACATTCAAGTGCAAAATTGGTAAAAACATTACATAATATTATTATAATTTTTCATTGAAATCTTTTATACATTTGAGCATCAAGATCCTTTTAGTTAGAAATTTTATGGAATCTATGACTTTAATAGAGTAACATCTTCTTAATTGTGTTCATGGTTAAAAATGATTGGGAAACACACAAACTTGTGTCTGTCATTGAAAACATTCAAGCCCATAATTTGTGATAACATTGCATAATAATATTGTAATTATTTATTTAACTCTTTTATGTAATCAAGAATTATTATTAATCTCCTTTATGTTACTAAAAATTTAATTCAATTTATTATTCAAACAAATAATTTCATAATGTTATTGGAATTATGCATTGAACTCTTTAATTTTATTGAGCCTTGTTTGTGTGTTACCTAATTAAAAAAATTTATTTGAATATATAATATATAATATCAAATAAAAATATTGATATTATTCAATACGAATGTAATTATAATTCACAACATGCCAAAAAAAAATATAACAATAAGAAAGTTAAAAAAATGGGTGGCATCGAACTCCAAATGAAATTTTATTTTATCAGAAAAAATGTTAAGGAATTATTACACAAATGTTTATAAAGATTCAAAATTTTAATTTGGACATTAGTGAGGAAAAAAAATTAGATGACATGTCTCCATATTTATTCCAGATGATATATTTAAACAATGATCGTTGGGGTTTCATTCATACAAAGAAAACTGTTTTTAAGTCTAATGTACAAGTTATGATGGTTCTATAAATCTAAATATATTTTATAAAATATTAATAAAATTTTGGAAGCGAACTAATGGGGATTATAATATTCTAAACAAAATATTCATGGATGATTCCAAGGACAAAATATTTTTAATGATGGGAGGGACTATTTCATTATAAAGACCTTCAATATAAACTTTGAAGATGAAAACAAATCATTGATAGAATAATTATAGCCAATGTTGGAAGAAATTACAAATGTGGATGATTTACAAGTTATTTTAAATAGATTTGTATAAATATAATGGAATATCTTTTTATCTTATATTTTATGGTTATTTTATTTGTGATGTTTAATATATTATTATATTTTTCTTTTACATTATAAAAGATATAATAGTTTCTATTATTATTAAGGGTGGATTTAGACATTAGTATTTTGTACAAGGAATGTACAAGGAAAAAGGTGTGGTAAGCTTATAAAATTTTGTGGGAGGTGTTCACATCCTATCTAGTCATACCTTTATAATTATTAGTGTGGCCTCCACTAATATTATTTTATCTATTCATTATATCTCCTTCTATTTATTTGTGTAACCTCTATATTTCCTACTATATTGGTACTACCAATACAATTGGTTCATGCATGTTTATCCATGTACTATATCGGCACTTTTGATATAATTATGATCATTTGTGTATCTTATAAACTATATTAGTAGTGAGGACATAGTATTTTGTCACTCAATACCTTTGTATTTTATTCATTTGGATTAAAAAATTATATTAGAATTACAACTTCTTTCTAGGCTTGCAACCATAAATACAGGGAGCATAAATATCATTTCCAACACACAAAACACTCATTTGATTTTCTTATAATTTATTTTCTAACCTTAATTAGTATAATGAGGAATCTTAGGATAGAGGTTTTATATTCACTGATCTAAAGTATTGTTCAAGATCATTAAAGATAAAAAAGAGGAATTTGAACCAATGAGGTACCTATAAATAGTCAAATTCTACATAGTGCAACATTCATGATATCTAATCATTATGCAAGGAAATACATAGGTAAAAATATGATTTTAGACCTACTATTATTATTATGTTTATTCTCTTACCTTTATCTATCCCTAACCCGAGTGTCAAATTTATAAACTTTAAGCTCAACCCTTCCAAACTTGGGGTTTTTAGGTGGCACTACCATGAAATTTTATGCAACCACCATATTAGTTTGTGAAATAATGTTATGGTAGTTTACATGACCATAAAAATAGATGCATAATTTATACCTACATATAGTGGTGTTTTCACCACCATTTCATAATTTTTAAATATCGCTCCCCAACATGTATTTTGACACATTTTTCATGTTCGACATTGTGTTTTGATTTTAATTTTTATACAATTGAATCCCTAATGTTTTAATTCACTCCAAGTCATGTTTAATCCAATTTTAGATAACTTGAAGTTAACTCTAACAAAATCTTAGCCAACTCTTGTTACCTTCCACATGTAACATTTTTTATTCTCTTACAAATAACTCTTTTTACCTTAAATTTTGTATCTAAAAAAATTCATTGAGAAATGAGTATAAAAGTTTTGAGATAGATATAGTATAAATTTTTAGATAATTTGAGAAATCATCCCAAATCCATAGTAGCTAGTTAGTCATTCACATGAATAGAAGGAAGAAACTCATGAACTTATAACACAACACTCTACTATATACAGTAACCAGACATAATTTAACTACCTCTTCTCTTCACTTTGGGGTTTTATTTGCATTATCTCTTGGTTTACTATAGCTAGATAATTCTTGGGTCATCCTTGAGAAAAAAATAATGAGTTAGCAGTGTAATGATCAATTAATTTTATTCCTAAATCAAATTCTTCTTCAAATTGTCGTTTACTTTAGTTAGGTTGGGGGATTTAGCTTTATTTATTTTTTATTTGTTAGATTATATATATATTTTGAATTATATTAGTTCTTATATTATAAAATATAACATAAAAATACAAAAACACTATTGTTCATATTCTTTTTCATTAAAAATGTTTCAATCTTTAGTAGTTGCATTTGCATATATAAAATTTGAAGGAAGAGTAGTCTTACATGTTAGTTTTATAGTTATATAAACACATAGAATATAATTATAAAAAACTAATATCTTTTTAATTTAAAATACAAATTAAATACACACACATTTAGAAACAAATAATGATCTTCACATTCCTTTGCATAGAAAATCAAAAGAAAAAAATTTCCTCTATAGAATAGTGTTGCATGTTTTTAAAATCTATTAAAAATAAAATAGTAACAAAAACCATAATTATTCATTTTCATAGTATGATTATTTACATTATGTTGTGGCGAACATGCTCCCTTTTCTATGAAATGGGTGACCCCTCTAAAAACTTAATGAACTAGAGCTTCAGAGTTCTTTCTTTTGTTATTACCAGTGATGCCTGCTCAAATCTTTAGAATATACATTGCCTTGTTTTATTAAAGAAGTAAAAAACCTATTTTGATTTCTATAAAAACTTTATTAGGGTTTATTATATTTTAGTATATCATGGTACTAACATTGTATGTTTATTCTCACTTGGGTTTTCCTAAGTCTAGTTTCCTTATTGGAGTAACAAACTCACCTCTTTCATGGCAAATCAAGTTCTTCGTGTCTGATAGGTAAGATTAATGTATCATATTATTTTTTATCTTTATTGCTTAGTCATTTCATTAATTTCATAGAAACCAATTGAATGGGAAACCACCACATCATCTAGAGTCAGATTAGCCAGTCCCTTAGATATGTTAGACATGTCAGAGCCTAGGAGAGCTTGACTAAATGGGAAATTGCCATGTCATTTGTAGTTAGAGTGGTTAGTCCCCCAAATTTGTCAGAGATGTTAGAGCCTAGAAGAGCTCAATTGAATGGGAAGTTACCACATCATTTGGAGTTAAAGAATATAATCCCCCAATCTATCAGAGATGTAAAATCTTAAGAGAGCCTAGATAAATGGGAAACTACCATATCATTTAGAGTTAGAGTAGATAGTTCCCTAGATCTATGATAGATGTTAGATCTTGGGAGAGCTTGACTAAATGGGAAACTACAACACAATTTAGAGTTAGAGTGGCTAATCCCCCAAATCTATCAAAGATATTAGAGCCCAAGAGAGCTCAGTTGAATGTCAAGTTTCCACATCATTTAGACTTAGAGTGGTCAATCCCTTCAATTTATCAAATATGTTAGATCTTGGAAGAGCCTAACTAAATGGGAAACTACCATGTTATTTAAGTTAGATTATCTATTCCCCTAGATATATCAGAGATGTCAGAGCTTGAGAGAACTTGGATGAATGAGAAGCTACCATGTCATTTTGATTTAGAGTGGCCAATCCCCCAAACTTGTCAAAGATGTTAGAGCCTGAGAGAGCTCGATTGAATAGAAAGCTACCACATCATCTAATAAGAAGATGAACTAGTTTATACTTGTGACCTAGGAAGCTCAGAATGAAATATGAAGAATACTTGAAGGATAATTAAGGCGTGCCATGTGTCCCTAGGTGACACTTCACCTAGCCTAGGGAAATGACATGGGGTATGAAACCATACCAAGGTGATGACCATTAAAGAGAGGACCAATAAATATATGACATGTGTTAGAAATTAGGAGTTAACTAAGGGGCCTCTAATAGATGTGATTGTGTGCCTATCATGAGCTAGGCATTAATAAAATAGGAAGTCAAACCTAATTAGATAGTTTTGAAAATATCCCATCCCTATTGTTATATCTAGTTGGTGATATAAGATCATGGGATCAAAATTCAATTCTAGATTTAGAAATAAAGGGAGAAAATCTATCCACCAACTCAATTTCAAGTTCACAACAAGTGAACCAATAAATGCCATTAATGCAAGGAGATGTATGCACACACTTATAAATCCCAAGGGTGACCCATTAATAATTACCATTGCTACCTTAGATTAAATCTCAGACTCCTTGACTTCAAAGTTACACATAACACTTATATCCCATATCTCTGATGCCCAGAGCTTCCTAACTTCCCCTCTATCCTACTCCAATGGCTGTGACATCCTCAAACTTGAAGTCTAAACCTGAGTCCTAAGACACCAATTTCCCTACTAGTTTAATCAGGTATAAATACTATAATGGCATATTTAAAGAAATTGAGTAGGTCCCCAAGGATTCTGATGATAATGATAACTAGTTGGCTGAGTAAAAGGATGCCCTTTAGTCTTGTAAAAGGTGTGGAATCCATAGATTCATGAACCAACTAGAGGTGTTTCCCTGCACTGACCTATTGGGTGACATCCTCATCAAAGTTATTTGCATGTAATAATTTATCAATGATTGGGTGTGTTCACCCACCTCTTAGCACCAGATTGCTAATATATCCAAGAATGTATTTAAGGATTTCTACTCCCTCCTAAACTTATCTTTCTCATATGATATAGTAACAGTGTTGGCTTGGATGAACAAATACTAAATATATGATGTTTTCCATGACTAGGATGAGAACCCCAACTCTAAATGAGTTAACAAAGAAAATATCAATGCTTATATAATTCACACCTTATGAGAAGAGGTTTGAGTAGGCATGATCCTACCAAATTAGATATTTAAAGACTCAATTTGCCAACATGTTGAAAAGCTATGGGTGCCACTTTTGCACACGATCCTAACTCACTCTAACATCCTAGACATCAAAGGCTTGATCAACTTCAATTTGTTCAATGCCATTACAGATGCCCAAAATAGGGGTAACTTATACATGATGAGCTACCTACTCGATACAATCTATGGGATGCTTTTATTAAAGCCTTCAACCTTTCTTGTATGGGTTTTTGGTGTCCTAACCATCTATGTGGTCTTCTATAAGCTACATGGCCATCAGTTTCACCAAAATGTTAGGGATGTTTGTGACCACTTCTACCTAGTGGTGTACTAGGCTTTTAATGAAGCTCTAATACTCTAGCTCTCAAAGATAATATGGGACTTTATCATAATAATTGGGGAATACTAGATGTATAAAGATGACATAGTAATTAAAGTTGTAGGCTTCTTCCAAGACCCCTTATACCTACCATATTATGTGCCAGACCATTTAGTAGAATAAGAGATTGTGTATCAACTAGTGAATGACATATTCAGATTCTATGTATAATGTTAGTAAAAGACATACCCTCAGCTCTTGATCACCATACAGGGCCACATCTATAGGAACTTCTATTTGATATAGAATATGGTGACTAAGAAAGACTCTTTCAACCTCTCAAAATGAAATATTTGATATTGGGACCTTAAAGGGGTGATTCAGGCCCATTTGGTGTAATATTCAACTCAACTTAATATCAACTACAACCATTGAGATGAAGATGTTGATGAGATATATTTAAATTCTATCAATGATCAAGAGGTGATATCTTAGATAGTAGTGAATAAGAAGAAAAAGGGAAGAAGGATTAAGTAAGCCCTTCTAAAATTCTTCTAACCCCTACTTAGTTCATGGAAGACTTAACCCTAATAGCTTTGACCATCTATCAAAAAATATTGTAGGGCATCCTACCACATTCTCCTCCTTAAGATATAACCCTATCTCCCATTCCACTTCTTCTATTAGCCCCAGCTCTTTAAGATCTATCTTTGCCTTCATCTACTCTTGAAACACTAATGATAGGACCTGATAGAGTTGAACCAAGACTAAATAATGCCAAGTAGCCCAAACACATCTTGCTCAACCATTAATGTCACAACCTCTAAGATTTGATGCATCTAGAATATTGAGAGTGAACCCAAAGTGAGGAACCCATATAGGTCCCCCTATTCACTCCTCCATCTCCTCATGTTTACCTTTCACCCCTTGTTCCAACCTCATTCCAAATCCCTATTCTGAGGTCCACTAGTTTGTCTCTACCCCCTCTATTTCTCATTGTTCCCCTCTATATTTGACCAAATTAACCTTGGAATCAATACCTTTGAGTGTCCTCACTTCCTCATTCCATTTCACTCTACCCACCTCATATCTAGGAGTACTCCCAATGCCTCCCTTGGGCATGCCCTCAATAACAAGCATGACTACTACCTTTAAAATCCTATCACCTCTAGTAAGGACCCTCCTAGTCCCCACTCTAGGTAGCTCAACACTCCCCTTCATGTCTCTATGTCCTCTACCATTATCCCCTATTTCCCCCTCCATCATGGTCAGATTATCCATTGCATCACCTGAAGCTAACTTGAAAAAGAGGCTAAAGAAGAAATAAAAGGTGACCCATACTCTAAATTTAGCCTGATGGCCTTTGATTCTATCTCCACCTCCTCTATAGGTCTTGATAACCACTTCAACCCTAGTATAAACATATTAGTGATTAGATCCTCACCCCCTTCTCTATCGTACCCAAGGCCTCATTGGCTTTACCTTCAACCAGCCTATCTCATCCTTGTTTCTCCATGACCCATTCTCAAGGGTAATCTAACCTTAGGTGAGCCTTGTTTAAGAATAATGGTGAGCTCAAATGTTCACATGGGCCTCCCCTTTCATTATCCCTCATTTCTCTCCCATGCTCCCTCTGACTCCACTCCTTTCCTCTCTCACTCCTTCCAATTTTTCCATCTACCTTCCCCTCCACCTCATCCTCTACCCTTCACCACCATTTATTGCACACCTCCTATACTCACATTAACCTAAGTAATGGTTCTAAGGTCATTTGAACTATAGATGGATGTCCAAGGTGACCTAGGCATATAATATAGTTTTTATAGAGATTATAAAATTACTCAGATATTTGTATAATAATGTAACACTATGATATGGTAGACTCATCAAGATCTATTTTCAATCACCAAGGTGAGGATTTCTACTAAATAAGAGAAGATGGATGAGGACCCATTATCTATCCTTTGAGATACCAATAATATATTTGAGAAACTCCTTGAGGACATGCAAAACCAAGTTTAGACTATAGAGGCATAAGTAAAGAGTACATTCCCAATTGGACTAATTGGGTAGGTCAAGGATGCCCTCATACTAATTTTCTCAATCCTTGGAAAAGTAATGGGGATTCAGGCTGAGACTGATAAAATTATATAGTGGATGTAGGCCTGTATGGGGAAGATCATTGAAATCAATGGGAAGTGTCAAAAGCTATAGATAGTGGTCAACAAGAGGATGTTCTTAGAGCTAAAATTTATACCAACCTCAGATTTAGGGTTGTACCAAACTTATGTTGAGAACATGAGATTAGAAATGAAAGAATTATTAGCCTTGGCCTGCACTGTAATATAACCCTTGGAAGAGGGAAATAAGAAGATATTGACCTACTTTAAGGAGGTCAATATCTACATGATATTCTACCTAGATGACACTTTATTCAACTAATGGGAATTCAGAGTTCACTTGGGTTAATTCAACTAGGCTATGAGAGAGAAGGTGGCCAATGTGAACTAGGAAGAATCCTAAGCAGTGATGGATCTATTGACTTAGTATACTATGAACATCAACCAATGTTGTAGAGTCTAGGCCTCAATGAAAGTTTATTTCTAAATCTCCTAAAGATTGGTAGCTCAGGTTGAGGTGATATTTAGGGAGCCTCTAATGAACTTGACCAAGTTGGATAAGGAGTTCAAGCTTGTGGTAGTTGCATTTGATGTTGAAAGTACACAATCAAAGCAGTTAAGAGTTGACCCCTTTTATCTACCTCTACATGTTTACTAGTGGCCCCATGCATATCTATTATAAGTTTGTTAGAATTTATTTTGGTTTAAATTTTGAAATATGATTGTAACTATAATGAGTGGACTTCATGGACTAGGATAGGATCCTCATGCTTTTTGGAGGTGAGCCCCAATCATTATATATATATATAGAAGATCCATATTATATTTTAGGGTTGACAAAAAATTACTCAAAAGTATTGTTGGATTATTTCTAAGATTTTACCTACATTTCCTTATTCACTATAGACCATAACAGTGGCCTAGATTTATTATTGTAGTATTTTTTTACTCTTTTAATGAATACAATATTTGTTTCTATAAAAGGGTCTCTTCTATGTTCAATTTTCTTTCATCTCCATGTTTAAATGATGAACATTGCTAGGTTAATTAGATTAACACTTTGTCATTTTATGTATGTCATGATTATGATGTGCTTAGTTATTAAATCTCTATGTGAGTTATTTTATTTCTCTTTTGATAGTGATAATAATTTGTGTGCCTAGATATAAGTTCTCATATGTTATTTTTGTGTCTTAGATAATAAACCCCCAATAGTAATATTTAGTAGGAATTCACATTGAAGGCATACTCCAGGTTCCCTCAGACTCCCCCCATCATATGTTTTTAGAGGTATAACTTTAGTGAAACTCAATCTATAGTGGTATAATTATGGTAGAGTCACTTGATTCAATGACCATTACATTGATCTCATTTTAGACCTAGAGATTTCCCTTATTTGCCTTACCCTTCCCTTTATTTTTTATTTATTTAGTTGATCTAAAATTTAACTATTCCACTTGTGTTTAGAAAGAATAATCCAAAAACTCAAGTATTCATAACTATCCTTAACCTATGCGAAGTACAATGTATTAAAATTATGATGTTAATAGTACATCTCTTAGATATTATTCATGTAGACTCTATTTTTTAATTCTAATACCCATAACCATACCCTAGGTTGATCCTAGATTAGTCCTAAAATGGAGGTCAAAAGTTCATAGTTTTCCCCACCCTCCCCTTTTCAAGGAATGTCCAATCTCATGGGTGTCTTGTGATAATGAGTGGATTTGAGTGAAAAAAAATTGGGGATAGAAGGAGGGCCTATAAATACTTCACACTTTTTTAAATTTTCAATTCATTTTAGGAATAAGTTGAGTTTGGTTTATCAGTAACAACATGCTAACTATTATTTGATTATGCAACATCCTAGAGACTATATCACCTATTACCATGGATAGGTCCCATTAAGGTAGACTAGTAACTTCCCCTCTACTTTTCCATAGAAAACCTAGGTCTAATCAACCCATACCTACCATGATTCATATCATCTCCTCTTTGCAACTTATCCAAAATGCACTACCCAAGATGACTTGGTTAGATGGCTCAACCATTAACATCCCTAGACTCATCCATGATCTACCTAAAAACCTTGAGAGATATCTCCTCATTTTACCCATAGTGTAGGAAGAACTATAGAGGAACACATAACCTCCTACAAGATCACCCTGAGACTCTTTAATGTAGAACATGAGGATGTGGCATGAAAGCTATTCCATAATTACTCTAATGGATTCTGCCTATGATTAGTTCCTATGGGACCACTTTAGTTCTTATTTCATCACCTAATTTAGTGAAGTAATAGACCCCAACATCTAAAATCAACAATTTGCTTATATTAAGCGAGAGCCCAATGAGCCTATTATAAATTTCAATGCTAGGTTCCAAAAGATGTATAGTTGGGTAACCATGATTTATAAAACAAACCCTAAATTAGCATTTAAAATGTATAAAAATGATCTAGACCCTTGGATGGCCATGTTACTAAGAAGATATGAAGCTTTAACAAACATATCCTTAGCATATGTAAGGGCCATCAAAGTGGATAGGAAACTAAACCCCTAGGGCTACACCATGACCCTAGTTCTCGACATGATACCATAAATGCCCACATTAAACTTCTTGCCTAACATTAACTAGAATGCACCTATGCCTCATCTTCTCCTATAATGCATTAGCTCTTATTGGGTTATCCCACTTTAAACTAACAAATGGGTTTCTTAAACCCAAGGGGTCCAGATCTGATTCCATAGACTCAATATGAAGTGACTATACCTATAGATAATAAAACCCAGACTACACCTCAAGAATCCACTAAAATAAATCTATATTTCATTTAAAAAATGGTATAAAAGATTAGGAATGACTTCCTAAGGCTATAGAGATAGATGAAAAACTCTAACAAGAATTTCATGTATCAAAGGCTAAATAGGAGCTACAACCACCCTCACAACCCCCCAAAACCTTCACCCAATAGGCTCCCCAAGATCAATACCTTTGAGATAGCCTTATCTAATAGGTGTTGAGTATATAAAATAGTAGTACATGGATATCTAGATTGCACAGAGTTTGAATTTTCTTTCAATATCTTCTAAAATGAAATAGAAGAATACGAGGTAGTTCCCAATCATATAGAATCTTCTAACTTACGTAAATTTCATAGTATTATTATGGAATTAAAAAAATTATATTTCCCCAACCAATAAGAAAATGGGTCAAAGGAAGGTATTAGTGAGCTATAGGTATTTCAGTAATTCCAAAGGAGTAACTATGCCCTTAGGAGTAGGCAACAATAATACCCCCTTACTACCTTAGCCCCCCAAACTAATGGTGCAACCCCACTAGATCAAAGCTCTAGGAATGATCCTCCACCTCCAAGACCTCAAGAGCCTAAGGTATATGTGAAAAACCCCCTCATCCAAAATAAAGGGGGTTATAACATAGTAGAGGACATGAATAAAATCAAGGCTAACATTAAACTTCACAAGCATTCCCAAATCAAAGAGTAGCAGGACCTTTTTTAAAAATATTTGATTCAAAAGCTAACCTTGTAGACCCAACAAAAACTAAGAGAAGCACATGCCAATGTGATTATTTACAAGAATAAGATGGAGGTTCCCCCATTATTTTTGACCATCTAGTTATTTGGAAAGAATCTGCATAATTACTTAGTGTATTTTGGAGCCTCAGCCAATGTGATGTTGGTAGGTGTATGTGAGAAAATTTTTCTATCCCCCATCAAATTAGATAAGGTAGTGGTCTAGTTGGACAAGCCAGAGGTGAAAGTGATAGGTGAGTTTTTAAATTTCCACATCTAGTTAGAATATAAACTCAAGATTCAACATGTTATAGAGATTCAAGTGGTTAACATCCCAAAATCCTATGGTATGCTCCTCAACATAGATTGGTCCAAATATTTAAATGGGTATATGGCCACATGTTTATCACATATGTGGTTTACATGGAGGGAATTTGAAAACCAAATATGAGTGGATAAGGAATCATGCATTAAACACATGATCACTGAATACATTGCTATTAATGAGAATATAATCCTAGGTTTCTTAGACCTAAGCATCTACATGCTAAGTACCAAGCCTCCAATAACCAAACTAGTCATGGCCCAAGTATGTTTGGCCTATGGTCTCTTTATGTTGATGAATATTGATCCAAACAAGGTAGTGGAGCCAATTTTTTACTTGTAGATCGCTCAACAATGAAACATAGTTCCCCTGCACAAATAACTTGGTGAAGAACAAATCTCTAATCCTAAGATTACAATTTAAATTGAGACATGAGGAAAATGAACTAAGAGTATTCAATTACTTTAAATTGGTAGTCAACTAGATCAAAACTAAGTTTCAATGTAAACTATCATACCTCAAAAGGTATAAGCATAGAGCATGGGACTTGATTAAAATTTTCAACACATTCAATATAGTTCCTATTTCCTAGGAGGAAAACTAAGTAGTAGACTCACTAGAATTGGATGCAACAAACTTATCCCCTCTAGATGACACTAAGCTAAAAGAGTTATATATGGAAATAATCCCATGTCCTTCTCTCTTGGACAACATGACTAACTTCTAAGTCTTTGAAGATGACTAGAAAATCATCTAGTTCTTCAACAACAAGGGGATATTTGAGGTCCAAATCATAGATGAAAAAGATAGAAAAAACCCCATGATTGAGTTGGATAAGGATATAATATTGAAAATTCATGGGAAATCGATCCCTAAGGGGATGATTTCATTAGAAAGAGAATTTTATGCATTAAACACATCCTTCTAGGCTAAAAAGGTTAAGTTCAAAGACCATAGGTGCCAAATTATTAATTTGAGCCTTGCAAGGAACCCCCATATAGTTAACATGGGTCTAGATTGGATAAACCATGAATTTGAATAGTTAAAAATATTATTAGTAAGGTAGAAGGATGTAATTTCCTAAGCCTATTGAGACCTTAAGGTCTTCAAACCAAGAGTAATTACTCATACCATCCCCTTAAAACTTGACCAAAAACCCTTTGGACAAAGATAGAGACTGATTAAACCAATATTAGATCCTTTGATTCACAAGGAAGCTCACAAATTACTCTCTACAAGGATAATTTTACTAGTCTACCACTCTAGCTGGGTGGCTAACCTAGTCTCGATATAGAAGAAGAATGGTTAAATATACCTTTCCATGGAATTATGAAATTTGAACTAGGCCTCAAATAAAAATAACTACCCATTACCCTCATTGGATGAGGTAATACAAATGGTGAGTGGGTCCCAGATGATGTCCTTCTTGGATGGATTCTCAGGCTATAACTAAGTCCTAGTCAACCCAAGAGACAAAATTAAGACCTCTTTCACCACCAAGTGGGGCACACTTACTTATAAATGAATGAATTTTGGGTTAATCAACACCAATACAACATTTTAAAGGTAAATATACTTTTCCTTTGAGGGATTGAAAGGTAAGTTCATAATAATAAATAAGGATGACCTAACTATGTTCTCTAAATGTAGGTCAGATCATGTGCACCACATAGAAAGAGTTTTTAAAAGATGTAGACGGTATGAAAACTCCTTAAACCCAAAGAAGAGAATGTTATATATCATCTAAGGTAAGCTTATTAGTCACATTATCACAAATGAAGGTATTTATATAAACCTTGAAAGGGTGGATGTAATTTTTAAACTACCTTTACCTAACAACAAGAAAGAACTAAAATCTTTCTTTGTGATAATTAACTTTGTGCATAAGTTTATTTTTGGATTTAATGAAATAGGGAATCCATTGAATATAATGTTGAAATGGGATGTTAAAGTGGCATTAAATAAATATTTGAAGGATATCAAAGATGCTATCATGCAAGTCTTGGTCCTTATCACCCTATACAATACACATGACTTCTATTCTTACCATTTCTTTTTAGAGTAAACCATTACCACATGCCTCACCCAGAGGTTAGAATGAGAATAACACCCATTTTATTTTATGAGCATTAATATTAAAAATGCTAAGCTTCAGTATTCTACCTTGGACAAGCATGCCTATACCTAGGTCAAGGAAGTGAATAAATTCAAGCATTATATCATTCAAAATTGGGTGTATGCCATTATCTCAAACCTGAATATAAAGCAAATGTTTGGGAAAAATGAACTAATTGAAAGGAGAGGTTGATGGATAATATAATTACATAAGTATGACCTAGAAATCAAACCATCCAAGCTAGTCAGGGGACAAGGTCTCACCCAACTAATCATAGAGATAGACCCAAGAACCATGATATACTAAGTGGACCAACAAAGGGAGAGACACTCAAAATAGTATACCCCAGTCATGCACTTTATATTTTTTGGAAATGCACCTATAAGACTCAACCATATGTAAAGAACATCCCTCTAGTTGAAATCTAAGCATTATGCTGAACAAAGGAGTTCTCTTTAGAAAAAACCATGAAGGAATATACCTATGATGTGTATCATAAGAAGAGGCCAAGGACATAATGGTTAGTTTTCATTAAAAAATAGGAGATGGCCATTTGGAGACAAATTCCATGGATCACAAGGTTATTTAGGTAGGTCATTATTGGCCAACACTATTTAGGGATGTTCACACTCATGTTCATTTCTATCACCAATGCCAAACCTTTGTTAAAAGGGATATGCACACCATAATTCCACTATAATCAATGTTAGAGTATATGATATTTGTATAATATTGGATGGATTTTGTGGGGGTGATTAACACCAATTCATCAACAAACCATAAATTCATCCTCATGGGCACATACTAATTAACTAGATGGTTTGAGACATTTGCAACCAAAAGGAACACTACTATCAATGTCATCAAGTTCTTAGTGAATGCCATAGTCACCCATTTTAGGGTCCTAATTTATTTAGTATGTGATAATGGCCTTTCCTTTCAATCCATGGAGTTTATAAAGTGGGCCTATGATAATGGGATCACATTGAAGTTATCCTCTAATCACTACCTGTAAGGAAATAGATTGATAAAATACATCAACAAAAACTTGATCTAAGACATAAAGAAATTATATGGAGAAAATCCCTAAGAATGACACTTATTGCTGAAATTCACCTTATGGGAAGACCACACCAGGTATAAATAATCCCTCAAAATCTCTCTTTTAATTCTTTTCTATGGATTGGAGTTGATCATGCTAGTCACTCTCAAAATGCTTACTTATAAGTTCAAGAAAAAATTCAAGGAACTAGATGATAAAGTAAATTTTAGAATTTTGGACCTAATTCAATTAGAAAAAGCCCAATATGAAGCTTTTCTATGCTTTAGAAAGCATCAATACATAGTCAAGGGGTGGTTTGACAAGAGGGCAAAGGTCAAGACCTTCATAATCTTAGACCTAGTCTTGATGTGGGATAAGGCCCATGAGAATAAGGGATAACATTAAAAATTTGATCCCGTCTAGATTGGCTCATACCAGATAAGTCAAAATACTAGGCTAAAATGCCTTTTATCTCAAGTATCTCAAGGGAAATTACTTAACTCTTCTAGTAAATAGATAGTTCCTAAATCACTATTTCTCAATTATCCCCTCCAAAGTTGTTTTTGAGTAAGCGAAGTAGGAGGTGGTAATGTATATATTAGATAGAATTGACTTAGTTGTGTGTTTGTTTATGTTGTGTGATTTTATTTTATGTTGCTTTTTTCCCCTCTAGCCCCTTCTTTATTTTACATTATTCCTTTAATGCCCAACCTTTATTAGTAATTGCTTCAAGTGGTGGTCAAATCTTAGGAAGATTGCTTAGAAGCAGAGAGGCCCAAGTTAAAAAATTCAACCAAGTAATTCTAAGACTATAAAAGGGGAATCTTAACATCACAAATTTGAGAGGCCAATGATTCTAAAAAAGGAAAGTGGATTTTAAAATAACTTACACCCTAAGATGGACACCAAGCTACACTTAAAATAATATCCCCAAAAGGTATTAGATTATTTAAGTTGATCAAGGACCAAATGGATATTCAAAACTTACCCCCTATCCATTCACCCTTGGATTGGTCTCAAAAACTTAATAGATAAGACTAATAAGTAATGATCTTTTCTCAGGTTACTTAGAAAAGAATAAAGAAAGCATGCATAATTAAATTATGGGTCTACCACGAAAGGGCTATACAGGCAATATCTACCATAGGATTTCCATCCTAGATATTAGTGGAGTAAGGCCATGAATGGGACTAGAGGTATCTCTATCAATGCTATGGAAACCCATGTGGTAGTAGAGCAATGCCCTATTCACCCCCCCAATCCATCAAGCCAAAAATGCCCTACAAGAAGTCTAGTAACTAGTCTAGCCTTGATTACTCAAAGGTAATCTAAGAGTGAATTAGAATGAAAATCACTTCTCACACATGCTAGTGGCCATTTATTGATGAAATCTCAGTATGATGCTCACTATTGCAAGAATTTAGTGAATTGTGTTAAATGAGGATGATAAAAGACACCTCATACAATCTTTGTGAAGAACAAGGAAAGAAGAATAAATTGGTCTAGTTCTAAGTGCTTCTCAACACTTTCCCCATGGAAGTCACCATTTTTTATGGCCTACATGCTCCCTTTTCTCCAAAATGGGTGATCCATTAAAAAATTTCATGAACTAGAGCTTCAGAGTTATTTATTTTATTCTTTCCAGTGACATGTGCTCAAATATTTAGAATATACGTGACCTTGATTTCTTCAATTAGTAATATAACTCTTTTAATTTCTATAAAAAAAATAAGTAGGGTTTGTTCTCTTTTATTATATCATGGAACTAACATTGAAAGTTGATACTCACTTGGGTTTCCCTAAGTCTAGTTCCCTTCACAAAGTAGAAAAATCATCTCCTTCATGGAAAATCAAGTTCTCTATGTCTGACATGTAAAATAAATGTATCATATTCTTTTTTATATTTCTTACTTAGTCATTTCATGAATTTTGTAGATCCTAAATGAATGAGAAATTACCATGTCATTTAGAGTCAGAATAGCTAGTCCCCAAGATCTATTAAAGATGTTAGATCCTAGGAGATCCCAACTAAATGAGAAACTACCATGTCATTTGGAGTTAGAGCATCTAGTCCCTAGATTTGTTAGAGATGTTAGAGTCCATTTGAATAAGAAGTTTACATGTCATTTGGAGTCAGAGTAGCTAGTCCCTTGGAACTGTTAGAGATGTCAGAGCCTAAGAAAGTCTAGTCAAATGGGAAACTACCATGCCATTTAGAGTTAGATTAGTTAGTCCCTCATATTTGTCAAAGATGTCAAAGCTTGAGATATCTTAACTGAATAGGAAACCACCATGTCATTTGGAGTCAAAGTGGATAGTACCCCAAATTTTTTAGAGATATTAGAACCTAGGAGAGCTAGACTAAATGGGAAGTTTCCATGTCATTTGGAGTTAGATCAATTAGTCCCTTAGATCTATCAGATATGTTAGAGCTTAGAATATCTCAATCAAATGGGAAACTGCCACATCATTTAGAGTTAGAGTGGCCAGTCTCCTATATCTATCAAAGATGTTAGAGCCTAAAAGAGCCCAACCAAAGGGGAGAATGTCTTGTCATCAAAAGCTAGAATGACCAATCCCCTAGATCTATCAGAGATGTCAAAGCCTAGGAGAGACTAACTAAATGGGAAGTTACCACATCATTTGGAGTTAGAGTGGCTAGTCCCCTAAAACTATCAGAGATGTTAGAGCCCAGGAGAGCCCAATTGAATGGAAAGTTGCCACATCATTTGGATTTAGAGAGGAAAATCCCATAGACCTATTATATATGTCATATATTAGGAGAGCCCAATCAAATGGGAAGCTACCACATCATATGGATTTAAAGAGGCCATTAATCTAAACCTATCATAGATGTTATATCCTAGAAGATCCTAGCTGAATAGAAATATACCACATCATGTAGTGTGAAGATGAACTAGTTACCACCTATGACTTGGAAAGTTCGTAATAAAATATGGAGGATACTATAGGGAAAATTAAGGTGTGATGCATGTCCCCAAGTAACATGTCATCTAGCCTAGGGGAACAACATGGGGTAAAAAAATGCCAACATGAATTAATAGAATGGGAAGCTAGACCCGATTGGATAATTTTGAAAACATCCCATCCCCATTACTATATCCAATTGGTGGTGGAGGATCATGGGCTCAAAATTAAATTATAGATTTAAAAATAAATGGAGAAAATACTACCACCAAATCAATTTCAAATCCATAAAAATTGAGCCACCAAATGCCATTAATACATGGAGATGCATGCATACACTTATAAATCCTAAGGGAGACCCATTACCGGTTACCCTTGATGCCTTATGATAAATATAAAACTCTTTGATTTCAAAATTACATAGAACCCCTATATCCCACACCTCTAATTCCCAAATCTTCCTAATTTTTCCTTTATCCTAATCTAATGGCTGCTACATCCTCAAATCCAAAGTCCAAATCGAAGTACTAGGAAACCACTTTCCCTACTTGTTTAACTAGGTATAAACATTATAATGACATATTTAAAGTAATTAATTAGGTCCCCAAAGATTCTACTAATGTTGAAGACTAGCTAGATGAGTATGAGGATGTCATTTAGTCTTTTAAAATGTGTGGAATCCATAGAGCTATGGCTAAACCAAAGGCATTTCCCTATAATAACCTACTAGGTGACATCCTTCATAGGGTTATCTGTATGCAAGACATTGTCAATGATTGAGTGTGTTCACCCACCTCTCGACACTAGATTACTGATATATCCAAGAATTCCTTCAAGGCATACTACTCTCTCTCTCAAAATTTTCTTTCTCATACAATGTAGAAGCGGTGTAATTCTATATGAACACCTACCAAATATATGATATCCTCCATGACTATGCTGAGAACCTAAAATCTAAGTGGGTTAATAAAGAAAATATCAATGCCTACATAATCCACACCCTCTGAGAGGAGATTTGATTAGGCATGATCCTAATGAATTGACTATTTAGAGACTTAGGATGCTAAAATGTCAAGGAGAAGTGGGTGACACTTCTTCACATGATCTTAACTCACTTTGACATCATAAACATTGGAGGCTTGATCAACTTCAAGTTGGTCCACACCATTGTAGTTGTCCAAAATGGGGGTGACTTCTACATGATGAGATACTTATTTGATACAATCTATGGGATGATCTCATTCAATCTTTTATCCTTTCTTGCATGGTTTATAAGTGGCTTAACCATACATGTGGTCTTATATAATTTATATGGCCACTAGTTCCACCAACATGTCTATGACATCTATGACCACTTCTACCTAGTGGTGTACCAGTGGTCAATGAAGCTCCAATAACTAATCTCTCAAATATAATATGGGAATATATCATAGCCACTAGGGAATACTAGATGTATAAATATGACATAATAATCTAAGTTGTGGGCTTCCTTAAATCCCCCTATGTCTACCATATTATATGCTACACTACTTAGAAGAATATGAGATCACCTATTAACTAGTAACTGATATCTTTGAGTTTTATATACAACATCAACAAAAGGCATACACATATCTCCTAATAACCATACAAGGTCATGTCTATAGAAACGTCCCTTTGATAAAAAATATGGTAGCTAGGTGAGACTCTTTCACTATTTAAAAATGTAATATTTAGTAGTGGGACCCTAAAGGAGTGATTCAGGTATATTTGGTGCAATATTCAACTTGGATCAACATCAACTATGGATATTAAGTTGAAGATGATGATGAGTTATATTTTAACACCATCAATGACTAAGAGGTGCTATCCTAGATAAAAATTAAGAAGAAGAAGAAAGGGAAGAAGGCTCAAGCAGGCCCCTTTGTAACTCCTCTAGCCCCTACTCAATCTATGGAGGACCTAACTCCAATAGCTTTAGAAATATCCAAGATAATATTTTATGGCATCCTACCACCTTATCATCCTCAATATCCATCCTTAAATCTTGTTACACTTGTTCTAGTGACCCCATATTCTCAAGCTCTAATTTTGCCTCCTTCGACAACACTAATGACTAGGCCCTAATAGAGCTGAATAAAGACTACATGAATCTAAAAAGCCCTAACACAATATATTTAACCATAAACACCATAGAATTTAATATTTTATGTGATTAGTAGATCTATATAAATACCAGAGTGAGGTAATCAATAGGCATCCATCTAGGTCCCCCTATTCTCTCCTCCATCTCCTCCCATTTCCCTTCCACCCCTTACTCTCACCTCATTTTAACTCCCTATTTTATCACACACTAGTTAAAATATACCCCATTTATTTACCATTGGTTTCCATCCATATTTCACCCAAGTACCCTTGGCCTTAGTCCTTCTAAACATCCTCACTTACTCATTCCATTTTCTTTCATCCACCTCATAGCCTGGAGTCCTCTCGATGCCTCCTTTGGACATGCCCTCAACAACATGCATGATTATAGCTTTTTAAAGATTACAACCTCTAAAAGGGACCCTATAATTCCATAATCCAATCAATATGGTTTCCCCCTCTATAGATCCATATTCTTTTTCATCAGCCCATGTACCCCTATCCATCACAACACCTAGAGTCAATTTGAGAAAGAGTCTGAAGAAGAAACAAAAGGTGACCCATACTATGGATTTAACTTGAAGGCCTTTGATTCCATATCCACCTCCTCTATAGGTCTTGATGAACCCTCTAAGACATGTAGTAATAACTAAATAATTGGCTCCTTTCCCCCTCTCTCTTACCCAAGGCCCCATTAGCTTCACCTTTAACTAGCCTATCTTATCCCTGTTGTTCCATGACCCATTCCTAGGGTCAATCCCACCTCAGGTGAGCCTTACTTAGGAAAAATGGTGATATCAAAATTTCCCTTGGGAAATTAGTGGGGAATTGAGATGAGACCAACACAATTATATAGTAGATGCATGCCTACATGGGGAGTATTATGAAAATCGATGGGAATTGCTAGAATATACAGGTAGTAGTCAACAAGGGGAAGTTCTTAGAGCTCAAATTTATGCTAAAATTAGATTTTGGTTTTCACCAAAATTATATAAGGAACATGATAGAAATAATGTTAAAGTGGTTAGCCTTGGCCCACACTTCAACACAACCCTTGAAAGAGGGCAATTAAAAGATATTGACCTATTTTAAGGAGGTCAATATCTTTGTGTTATTTTAATCAAATGGAATGTTACTTAACCAAGGGAAATTTAGAGTCCACTTAGGTCAATATAACTAGGTTATAAGGGAGAAAATGGCCAAGGAAAATTAAGAAGGATATTTTAGGGGTGTTATATCTATCGACTTAGTCCACTACGAGCATCAACCAAGTCTCTAGAGTCTAGGCCTAAATGGAAGTTGTTTTTGAAATCTCCTAGAGATTAGTAGCTTAGGTTGAGGTTATATTTAGGGAGCTTAAAATTAACTTATCTAAGATGGATAAGGAGTTTAACCTTGTGGTAGCTGTGATGGAATTTAAAAGTAACCAGTCAAAGTAATTAGAGTCCAACCCCTCTTAGTCACCTTTGCATGTTTACTAGTAGTCCCTTTCATATCTATTACAAGTTTATTTGTATTTATTTTGGTTCAAATTTTGAAATATGGTTGTAACTATAATGATTGGCCATTATGGCCTAAGGTAGGATCCTCATGATTTTTAGAGGTGAGCCCCAATCCTATATATATTAGAGTCATATTATATTTTAGGATTGACCAAAAATTACTCAAAAAAGCTATTCGATTATTTATAAGATTTCACCTATGTTTCATTCTTCACTCTATTTTGTAATAATGGCCTAGATCAATTATTATAGCAATTTTTTACTCTTTTAATGAACACAACCTTTGTTTCTATAAAAGGGACTCTTTTGTGTTCAATTTTATTTCATCTCTATGTTTAAATGATCAATAGTGTTGGGTTAATTAGAATATCAATTTATCATTTTATGTATGTCATGATTATGATGTTCTTAGTTATTATAAATTTTGTGTGAGTTATTTCATTTCTCTTTTGATAACACTGATAATTTGTGTGCCTAGCTGTAAATTCTCATATGGTGTTTTTGTGTCTTAGATAATAAACCCATAGTACTAATATTTAATAAGAATTCACATTGAAGGCATACTCCTAAGTCCATCAGACTCTCCCAAATATAAGTTCTTAAAGGTATAACTTTAGTGAAACTCAATCTATAGTGGTATAACTATGGTAGAGTCACTTGGTTCAATGACCATTGTGTAGATCTCATTTTAGACATGAAATCTTAACTTCTCTGCCTTACCCTACCCTTTATTTTACATTTATTTAGTGGATCTAAAATCTTGATTTTCCCTTTGTGTTCAAAAAGAATAATCCCAACACTCAAGTATTCATAACTATCCTTAACCTATGTGAAGTAAAACATATTGAACTTATAGTGTTAATAGTATATATCTTGGATACTATTCATGCAAATTCTATTTGTAAAGTCCAATACCCGTAGTCGTGATTTGGGTTGATCCCATATTAGTCCCAAAATGGAGGATGAAAGTCCATAGTTGCCCCACCTTCACCTTTTCAAGGAATATCCAATATCTTGGGCATCTCATGATAAGGATTAGATTGGAGTGAATAACACATTTAACTTAAACATTAAAAATAATGAACATACATCTAGTTTTTGATTTTATAAAATTAGATATCAAATTGCATGCAAAAAAATATGAAACTCTTGGTTTGGTTTTTATTTGTGCATTTTAATTTTATATTATTTGTTCATATTATTTTCATTTACACAAAAATAAATCAAAAAATTCATTTACAGTAAGTATAATTTTATTTATTCATTTTTAGGAAACCATAAAATTAGGAAAAATCAGCATTTGCATAGTTTAGTTTTAATTCTAGATTCACTAGCATTCACATACATTATTATAAAAAATAAAATAAAAAAGGTTTACATTCTTATTTTTTCAACATATTTATTTTAAATAGTAGCATATTCTCTTTAGTCAATTCAAAACTTCACTTTCAAAAACAAAACAAAAAAAAACCAAGCATTCACTCATTTAGATTTTAAAATCAACAAGCACGTACCTCTGGCAAACAATACAAATCAGACATAAAAAAATTGTATAGAACAAAAAATAAAAAAACATAAAATTTTTCCTAAACCTTAAACATACATTTTCTCTCCCTTGGATGACACTTCTTGATTAGGTGCATTTGCATAGAGAATGAAAGTTTCCTCAAGTACCAACCCTCATCCTAGAACATAATACCCATAGTGATATAGAATCTAAGCTTATGCTACAAGTACTTCACTCCACTAATTTATTCAAATCCACAATAATCTAGATAAACTCTCAAGATGATATATCTAGTTTGTTTGAAGCTCAATTAGCTAGACAGATTCACCTCCTAGCCTGCCAAGCCCAAAACCTCAAAATTTGACTTTCCTTTCATATTTTGGACTAGCCTAGTATAATTTTGATCACTTCATAGATGATTTTTTATAAGAAATTTCAACTTAATATATCCATTAAAATACCTAGAGCGATCAAACATCACCTCAACCCATTTAGAGAACTGAATATAAACCAAGATTTATGATACCTAGTTCTTATAACTTATATATATTATTACACCACATTTTGATACACTCAATGAGAAATTTGACATATATAACTTATTTTTGTATAAACATGAACATCCAATACCACCATTACTTAAAACTCTATTCAAGTAGCTCATCCAAATCAACTTCCTCTTCTGGCTCTTCTAACTTACCTTATTTTTCCACCTTAACCACCTCAACTAAACCAACTAGATCAATATTGTGACCATCATATTATTAATATCTAGGAATCTCAGCCCAACCTTGAGAGGTTGAGTAAAAATATTAGTGTGTCTATTTGTACATCTATGGTGACACATAGTCTTTGGAGTCCTAAACTAAGGACACTTAGGCCTTTATCATTTCCATTTGATGTATTAACCTACAACATATCTTGAAAATTTATACTAGATCCAAGGGGAATATTAATTTTCCGAAAATTCAACCCAAGGTAAGTATCTCTATCCATATTCTCTTTAAATTTATTTACTTAGTAGATAGATGTGTTATGCTTATTGTTAAATTAGTATGTATGTTATTGTCACTAGTGTTTCCTAAGTTTCCTTTATGACAAAAGATAAAATATTATAAGGTGATTAGGATTTCCAATTCCATCATAGTTTAGGTCCTTTTATATGTTACATTTACTTAGACTTCAACTATAATCAATCATTTGGAATTCATACCTTGATTAGTTTAGTTTATTTAATATTTTGGATCTAGGTTACTCTTTTTCATTAGTTCCTTAGATGCAATTTACTTATTATATTATTGATTCCTATTTTTAAAATATTTCATTTAAATAATTTATTCTATCTTAGGAACTATTTAAACCACATATCCCATAGTTTAGGCATAGGCTTTGGAACCCTATACCCTCAATATTAAGTGTTGATTACCATCTACTAGATCCAAACTATTTACACCCCTTAGTTACATCTATGTCTTTACATATACATAGGATATACTTTGGTCTTTTATTTATATCTAAATATTTATAAAGGAAGAGGTTTTTTGATCATCTTACCCCACACTACATTCTGGTGAACCTAATGTGAATTCTATCTTATCGTTGTTTAGATTATATTTGCATTCATTTATATATCTAGTTTCTTAGAGATTTTGATTTTATAAATATCTCTTTTCAAATCCTATATCTTTTTCTTGGTTAGATCATCTTCACATTTTCATATCTCTATTATTATGTCTCTTAATTTAAAAAACACCTTTAATTTAAAATAAAAATAAAAAATTGCATTTTATATATTTATCATCATAATGACTCCACCTAGGATATTTGTAGTGAACCTCAACCCATTTTTATTTTATATGCAATACTTGTTTATCCCTTCCATGCTCACCATTGATGAAAAATCCTCATTTTGTAATTTTTTTCCATCTCAACCTAGGTCCACATAATATAATATGGTTCAAATTAATCAAATTTAAAACCTATGAGATATGAATAATTTATCAAAAATCTTGATAATAACACCATTTACACCCAAACAATAGGAGTCCTAGTATCATCAATCCATATACTATGGTGGTTGGAGCAAACACCAATGACCCCCCTCCTAGCACCAATATTGGAAATCCTCCCTCTGATAGTCCTCTTAATAATCATAACAATTCCAATCAAAACCATTCACCAAATCCTATAGATATCTCGTAAGTCCTTACATAACTGGTTAAACAAATATCCCTTATACAAGCCTCTAACAACTATCAAATGCTCCAAATGCAAAACTATATTTTTAAAATGGCTAATCTATCTCCTCAAGTCATCATAAATCAACCTAGTTATAATTACATTCTTCCTTATCTTATAGATGCTAACATGAGCCTCATTCCAAAACCTCTAATCCATAATAATATTCTTTGAAATCTTTAAAACAAACCCCTATCTCCCCAAAATTTGTCTATGGACATTGGAAGTATCTCTCTAAAAATCACATGATACATATGATGAGACCACCAATTCTACACTACATATTAAAGCATTTTATAACCTCTATAATGAGTATATACACACTAAAACCTATGCAAATATTAATATTATATCTAAAACCTTAGTTGGAGGTGTATTAGAATGGTAAAATTAGCTTCCAACTCACACAATTAAACAACTAAAAAACCAAGTCAGTAGTCTAGTTAAGGATTTCCAACATAAAAAGCTTACCAAAAAAAGCCATAATATCTTTGATAATTCTAATAAATTACATAAGGAGTCCACCCTAGATTTTTTCAAGCAATGGAAATACTCAATGCATAAAGAGGATCATAACATGAATGATAAAAATATATTCAAGCTATTTGTTACTACTCTAAAATCCCTTTTTAAATATAAATATAGGATATTCTCCCATAAAACTTTAAAATAAGACTTTGATCAAGTTAAATGATGATATTTACTTATGATGAGTCAATTTCAACCATCTCAAATGCTAGTGGGGAATTTTTTGAAACATCAACCAATGCAATCAACACTAATACGTATCAAAACAATCTTCCAAAAAAAATATAAATTGGAATCTTATAATCCAATAAATATAAATCTTACCCACCCTCCCTTGATTTTTCAATAACTTTGGAAGTTACTACCACCATCCAAGGATTTTATCCATACTTCTTTAACACCACAATGGCACAATCTAGATGAGTTTTGTTGTTTCGATGTAAAGGTTGATAATTATCATGAGACATATCATGGATATAAGAAACTTTTTTATGATCTCTTACTATGGAAAAAAATCAACCAAGAAATTATATCCAAAGGGTTCTTTAGATAATATAAAAATCCTTTGAATTTTAAACCAACCAATCTAATAACTTCAATCAACCTCATCAAGGTAAACAATATAAAATCAATATCAAAATTAGAATTATAAAAATAAACCCCTTCAAACATCTAACCCTAATAAAATAATTTCTAAAAAATCACATGTTATTGGCGTTGATTATGATCATTACTATACCAATTATCAATACGTGAACATGGCCAAGGTTGAATTTCATCATAAGCTCATTCAAAAATGTCACATTACTAAACCTAGGAACCCATCCCCAATTTTTTTTTGTCTTAAGGATACCATGACTTATACCAAATTTCTACCTAGTGATGAGTCTATTGCACCATTAGAGTCTCAACCAAGTTATCAAAATAATCCTATTACCATAGCTTCTAAACCCAATCCTTATGATCCACTTAAATATCATTATAGTTTTTACCAAAAAAACCCAATGGAATTTTCTAAATGAGATTTACTTAAAATATTTCATTAATTTAACTCATGAGAAAATCACCATATCATCAAACTTCTCATTCAAAAATTATAAGACATATACGAATCATTTTCAACAAGGGAAACTAAACCATCTCCTTGACCTTCTAAAGGTATTACACGTATATAAGTGCATACCATTAAACCATTCATAATGACCCACATTATTAAAAAACACTCTATATAGTTTCCAAATGATAATATGATCAATGATGAAGTCATTTTCCTTATCGATGACCCACCTATCTTTATTAGTATCATGATCAATGATGTCTAAATAAGGAAAGTATTGGTGGATGAAGGTTTGTAAATTAATGTCACTTCATTATGGAAAAGAATTAATTTATATGGATTAGAAAATAATAACCAAATTCCTCTTGGTTAAATTTGTCTCCCTCTTTTTTGAACCCAAAAAATATGTACTAAGATTGTAGCCTTGGATATTCCACTATCTTATAATCTCTTCCTAAGGCATCCTTAAACTCATCACATGAGATATATTCCTTTTTTTAGTATTCAATTCATAAATTTCAATCATGATGTAAAGTATTAAAATCATGAATTTTATCCCAACCCATGGGACCTAAAACTACCTAACCAAAAATACTAATATCATATCCATATTATTCAACACATCAATAGTCCTCCTTTACCTGAGTTTTTCAACATGCAACCTGATTTGCAAGTCACTCTTGTTGGTTATAATGATTATGAACCCAATGATTATCAAACCATTTTTAATACCAATATATTAAAAATATGTATATTTAAATGGATTAATCCATATATTTGAGCATGAGATAGGATCTTTCCCTTGCTTGAAGACCATAATGGAGTCCCACCTTCTTGAAATTCTAGTGAAGATTCCTATACAAAATATGATTAATAATGAAATGAACTTGGGGTGGCCAATATTTTACAAGACCATTTATCACTTTATCCAATAAATTTTAGACAATTTGGTGTGTTCACTAAATATACTTATAATGTAAACTCTCAATAACTTAAACATGCATGTAATATTCCCACATTTTATTATCCCAATGATATCATTTCCTAAGCCCAATCATGGAACTTGGGTGTAGTTAATTGTCAAAATACTATTTATATAATATATGATTTTAACTGGGATGATCTAGGTATTTTTTAGTGTCGAATATTTATTAATTCATGAATATTCCATTTTCAAAGTCAGCATTTGGCAATTTTATGGGGTAGTCGACAACATGGGATCACCTAAATTTTATGGTAAAATTTAAATTTAAGTGTTAGATCACCTAATTTTTAAAATAAATTTACCCTTATAAATGTATATCATCAGTACCAAAAAAGCCTATTTGGGGGCATTCCCCACTATTATATGGTATTCACTCCTCAAGTAAAAAACTATCTCAAATGTTGGTATTTGCTATCATGCTTCTATAAATAGAAGTCATGTGATAGTAACCAAGTGATGGATGATAGTAAGAAGGTGATGAAAGATAACAATATATAATCAAATGACTATGCCATGTATTTAGATGTTTACACTATGTAGGTAGATGACCATGCCATGTAGTTAGATGGTTGTAATATGTAATCAGAAGACTATAGGGCATAGTCAGATGATTTCAGGGTGTAGTTAGATGAATATGACATAGATTCAAATGAATTCACCCTATATTTAGATGACTACATCATGCATTTTTATGACTACATAGTGCAGTTAGATGATTAAATAATGCCAGTGGATGACTACATAATGCAGTTAGTTAACTACATTATGTATATGAACAACTTCATTATTTAATTAGATGCTTATAGTATGTAGTCAGACAATCATTCCTCATATATCATTCACCATGTGCCACCTCCTAATTTATGTATGATATTATATGCCTTCCAACCTCATTTACCACCATTATCAAACCAATTATCCTAGTGACCTCCAAGTTTTTTTAATATAGGCCACTAAAATTTTCCTTAGGATGATCACTTAGTCCACTATTCTCTTTTATTTTATTCAAGTGATGAAAAGGATGAGGAAGAACCTAAAATATGTCCATCCCACTAATCCACACTTGGAAAATTCTCATTAGAATATTTAGAAGATATTTTATTTTTCCCACAAACCTACATAAATAACTCTAAAAAATTATCTTTGCACATTCCAATATTTTTAAATGTATTAAAACTATAGATACATTTTAGAAGAAATCAAACCCATATAATTGTATCACCTAGGCTAATAAAATTTAGGAAAAAATGTGTCTATGTAATCCAAATTTATCTAATTTTATTAATCAGTCTAGTATAGTTTAGGCATAGTTATCTAACTATATCGATGAATAATTATATACTGTCAATATATTTTTAAATTTAATTCCTAAATCATTCAAATGTATCATCCATAACAAAAAAAGTTCTGATACATTACAAAATATTAATCTTATAATAAATGTATCAACCATTATATCTCTATTTTATCCAACTATAGTGACCATGCTGATAAAATCAAAATCATCCCAAGAATTTTAGATTGTATTCATAGACATGATATGTTTCAACCTAATTCTATCAAAATTGAAAGTATCACCATGGTTGATACCATAAAATAAAATTATAAAACACCTTTCAAATATTTACTGTAGACACCCAATTTTGGCCACAATTGGCTTCTAATCAGACTTCATATTGATTATTACTAACCAATAAAAATTAAGCCTAGGAATCACTAGATGTCCCAATTTTGGTAATGCATCATTCATCAATGCTCAAAATCATGTTGAGGCATTATTATTTAAGATACTATTTCATATGCAATAATAACCTCTCATGGATTTACCCCTAATCAGCTTGTGACATACCAAATGTTAATTTAACCTATAGACCAATTAAGCAGGGCACTTAATCAATTCTTAAAAGAACAAAAAGGCTAATCAAAATCAATTAATTAACTAAATAATATTAAATACTTAGTTGAATTATCCATTTGCAATTAATGAATATCTAAAATAATTATTCCAAAAAAAATATCAATCCTTTCATTATTACCTTTATGAGTTATCAAAATATCTCAAAATATCCCAAAATATCTAATTTGATATCTATGACTAGTAATTGAAAATCATAATTGTATGAATTTTTTTAACTCAGCTGAAGTTAATCTCAACTCAACCTTAACTCACCTTGGGTCAGAGTTAATTCTTGAGGCTATGAATACAAGGCCATATCCATTTATGTTTGAGCTATTTTTTTCTAATGTTATAATGCAAAAATAAATGTAAATAAGCCTTGCATGTAATGTTACCATGCCAAATTCATGATCCCTACAACCAAACCAAGGTGCCAAGAAAATGTGAAGCCAATAAATATCTATTAATTAAGATTTATTGATGCACAATCTAAAAAATCCATTTTATAGGCCATTTGGATCTTCAAGGAAGGTATACGAAGGTTTTATTATATGTTTTAGTTATGTTTCATATGCATGCTCATTACCTATGCTCTCCCTAGTGTCTAGGCTAGAGGTGTTAGTGTTTAGTGTGTTTATTTTGATTTGATTTTATAGTAATAAAAAAATATGAATCCCCCCTCTTGGATTCCTTTTTCACATAATTGGCACACCTGGTGGGACTCTTCATGAGTGCGCACCCCACAAAATTGTCTTGTTCTTAAGCTTTTATTCTATTTTTGTTTTTGCTTTACTCAAATAAAAATGACCCATAAAGTATTAATAAATTTTTATGTATTGAATATTTTTTTATAAATTTTTGTATAAATGTTTTTAAGTTTTTAATTAAAATTATCTAAAAAATTCAAAAAAAATAATAATTATAGTTTAATAATTATTATCAAATTATTGACTGCCATTTTCATTTTCTATTTTCTTGCTAAAAAATGGTTGATACAGAGCTGATAATTTTTTTGTTACTCACTATTTAGATATGAATTTTTAAGAAAGGTGATCCTTAGACCTATGAACAAAATTAACAAATTTTGTGAAAAAATGGTGCATATTTTAGAAGTTATGATCAAATTAGTGACTACAACTTTAATTTTCTGTTTTCCTACTAAAAATGGTTGATACAAAGATAATAACTTTTTTGTTATTTAATTTTTTGATATGAATTTTTTCAAAAAGGTATGCCTTGGACATATGAAAAAATATAAAAATTTAGTGAAAAATTAGTACATAGTTTAGAAGTTATGATCAAAATACTGACTACTTCTTTTTATGTTTTTTTTGTGTTTAATTTTATTTTTAACATTGATTTTATAGGTTAGCCTTATAATTTATTGCTTATAGTTTTTGATAGTTTAAAATTGATTTTTGCATCTTATTAAGCTAAATTGAAAGAATATTACTTTTACCAAGAAAAAATAAAACCTCCTAACACTTTTTATAGGACCCAAAGACCAAGAGTAGACATTTTTTAAACACTCTAAGTTATAAAATTCGCATTTAAAAATTGATATTTAAAAAATATTTTTACTTGAGTTATTTTCATTTTGTTTAAGTTTTTACACAATGCCAAGGGGATAAAATTCATGACATATTTCATTTGGTGATAAAAATGAACTCTCACTTTAATTAAATACTCATAAGAGTTTTAACTTTTATGTTTATTATTTGAGTGTTTGTTTAGAAAAATGGGTGTCACATGTATGCTATCCCCTCGTCCCCTTTAGGGAAATTGGGTGATAAAAAAGATCACTCTTTGCATTTGTCACTTTTGTCTAAAAGTGTGTAAATAAAATCGCTAAGGCCCTCCCAAAATTAAATTTATTTGGGTGACCCCAAAATGACCCTAAAGTCCTTCCACTTTTTTTATTTCATGCATTTTAGCTTATATATGGGACTTTGCTTCTCCCTCACAAGTTATTTAGGGGTGTGTTGACATGGGGATTCATCTCCTAGCATTGTACCAATCCCAATAAATTGTGGGGTATATAAATTGAGGGTGACTTACTGTGATGCTTGTTTGAGTTGTTAAACAAGTTTGGTTAGTGGTACTCAACCTTAGAACATAAGGGCAACTTGGACATCACACTACACTGAACAATTGATAGATGTAGTGGTTGTGAAAAATACTAGAAATTTTCACAATAATCTAGTTGATGTGGATACAAAGGACATGATTATGCCCTAGTATTTTTCACACACATGGGACCATCAAGAAATGAACAAAAACTAATAGTTTAAACAACCCCACTTATCATAGACATAATATTGATGCAGGGCAAATAGTCCAAAGTTCCATGTCATCATACAAACACTTGAGATAAGAGAGGGATTAAAAATCCTAATTTTCATGTGATTTTACTTTTTGGATTAATAATTTAAAATTCTCTCAATAGCAAGTATATATATGGAATTTGATAGTACGATGCAACCTTGTTAGTTTTAGGATTTAGGACATTAAACTTAGGTGTTTTTTTCATTTTATCCTTTTTAATTGCATGGTTTTATGTTGAAACTATTTATTTATCATACCACACCCAAAAATAAGTCTTGTTTACACATCAATCCTTTGTTTGAAGAGGTATTATTCCATCCATTTTGAAATCACACTTTTTCCTTAGCCATTTTGTCAAACTTTTATATATGTATGTCACTTAATTGAAAAAGGTGTCATTACATTACCCAATTAATTTCAAATGGTGTGCCTTTGAGTCTCAAAACAAACCTTTTTAACATACCTTTATAGCATGATAATGTCATTACACTGCTCAAACTATTTCAAAGACTTGTTGCCTTATGTCCAAAATTCCTATTACATTTTATAAAACCACATGTGCCTTTTGGGTCTATACCTAGTACTATCATGCCATTCATTATTGTCTAGCTTGTTGTTATTTTGAAAATCCTAGTCTTATAAATCAATTTTGAAACTATCTTAACAAGTTCAAATTCAAACATTGATTGGTTTATACCTATGCCTTGCATAGTTTTGGCTTAGGTGTTCATCCTTCACTTTTAGGTTGTGTAACTTTAGTTAATTTATTGATGCATTTAAAGACTATTTTTGTGCCTAGATTTGGGGAAGTAGTCTATCTTCCATATGCCTAAAGTTTCATGTATTTTTCCAAATGATCAAGTGCATGTCTAAATTTGAGTGCTTAGTTTATGTCAAATTGTTTTAATTTTGTTAGATTAAATATCTTACCTTTTATAACTATTTTTGTTTAAACTCTAGATTTTGTTCCTTTTCCAAAAGACCTAGTAATACCTATTTTAGGCCTAGCTTTTGTGCCTTGTTTCCTAAAAGACCTAGCAATTTTTGTTTCTTTAGACCTAGTTTAGACTTGTTTGAAACACTTTATACCTAAGTTTGGCATTTCATTTTTATTTCATCTAATTGACCCTTTTTTTTAAGACATTTAACATTGGACTATTTTTACCAAGATTTAGCACAAACCATTTTAGAGATACAACTCCATTTCTTAGACCGAGTTAGACTATGTTTAAACCATTTATCATTTGGACCTTGTTTTTTAAAGTTGTAAAACTCTAAGCCTTTTTGTGAAATAATCATCATTACTATGGATATGTCTCTTTACACTTATAATGGAGCCATGTATAATCCAGGTCATGATGATGTCATTGCATAAGATGTCTTTGTTCAAGACCCCTATGGTGATGATGTAGTTTGTGAGATGGATCTTTATCCTCCTTACAATACTCAATCTGAAGAACACATCCAATATCCTTAAGCATAGTATTTTGTGATACCTTCTTTGGGCTGATTAACATACCAAGTTCACCCTTTCAATGATAATAGTACCCAGTCCCCTACCTATACCATTAACCCTCCTTTGGTCTGCATGAGAAACAAAGATCCACAACATCCAAGGGTTAACATTCTAAGACTTCATCCTTTGGCTCTTGACATTAACAAATATTCAAAATGCCCTACTATTACCATTCCAAGACCTCATCCTTTAGGTCATGATATAAACCAAGCTTTGTAATGCCCTACCATTACCATTCTAGGACCTCATCCTTTGACTCATGATAGCAACCAAGATTTATGATGCCCTACCATTACCATTTTAGGTCCTCATCCTTTGGCTTGTGAAAGTAACCAAGATTTAAAATGCCATACCATTACCATTTTAGGACCTTCCAAGTTTGGTATCTTGTTATCCTAACAAAGTTGTTTAATTATGACTAGACAGGTCATAGTTACCATCCTAGACTGATAACCAATCTTTGTTAAGACCATCTTAGATGAACATATTTACAAAGAGGCCATTGTCTAATTATTGGCCATTCTCCATTTATTTCCAACCATCCCCCACTTTAGAAAACTAATGCCAATATTCAAGCCACAATAGAGCCAATCATTCAAAGACCAAGATGTGTTCAAAACTAGTATTTTAAAACTACTTGTAAACCAAGGAAAAAAAAATCAACCAATCCATGATGTTTTTGTTGAAATACCTACATGTGACAAGTCAACCTGTGATGAATCACTCTTTGATACTTTACCCATTATTGAGGAGTCTCACTCTAATAAGCCAGTCTTTACTGAGTCACTTCTTAATGACTATAACTTCTTTTAGGCAAATCATTATCTTGACCATTATCTTATTTTTAAAGAGCCTCACTTTGACAAGCTAGTCTTTGTGGAGTTTTCTCTTGACATTTTTACCATCTTCGAGGAGTCTGACTTTGACAAGCTAGTCTTTGTGAAATCTTTCTTAGCTGAGCCTATTTTTAAAGAGACCATTATGTCATCATAGATCGTTACTTGTCCAATACCAAACATTCAATAAGACATCATTATAGCAATATCCATAATTGAATAAGAATCAAGATTAAAGTTAGGTTTTATTATTGAACCAACATCAGATTTAGAATTAGAATTAGACTCAATGTTATTTTTAACATTAGATTTAGAGTCCCTTGAGTTAGACTCAACTTTAGATTCAAAATATATTTATGGATATTATAATATTGGTTATGCGTGCCTTGTAGATCAATTTGAATATATTTGTGATCCTTATATATTTTTTGAAGATGATTACTTAAACATCAAAATAAGTTCTCCTAATATCTTCTACAAAGATTGTGATGCCTCTTCCCAATCCATTACAATTCTACATGCCATTATCACCACCCAACCTAGACATTATATTGACATTCCACCTCCCACAAGTGTCGATTAGGACTGAAAGAATCACACCTTATTGAACTACATCCATGGTGACATATCAGTTAAAGAATATTAGGGGGACCAAAACCACATTTATTTAGAAGAAGAAATAATCTCCAATTGAGACCTTTTTGGAGGTGTTAATGGGAAATCGAAGTCCAAACTCAACATCTTCTAGTGAACCTTATTTAAGGTGATAGAATACAATCAAAGTCAAATGTCAAAATTCATTAGTGAAACCTTATCAGAAGTTCTATGGGATAATCAAGACAAATTTATTGGTGAAAACCTCTTTTAAGGCACCAATAGTCGAGCACAATAGTTATTGATTGCTTAATGAAGACATTATTAAAACTAACATCAATATAACTTCCCATCAATAACATAATTAGGTGGTAGATAATCTTAGGCCCAAAAAATAGAAACATATGATGGTCCCATTGAGAGCATATTTATAAGTCTTCAGACTTGCCACAATTAAAATTATGTCAAATACAAAATCAACAACATTGTGTGTGCCTAAAAATCTTGATCTTCATTTGTTTCCCAACCATTATACATTCCATCTCTCTATCACCAAATCAAACATATCATCCAATATTTATCCCTATTTAAAATCCCTAGCCATACTTTCCTTTACATAAGCTACAAAGACATCTTTTCTCAAAATTTGGAGGAAACATATTAAAATACCAATGATCACAAAAACATTATTGGATTCCAAATATGTATTAGGTTCTTGATAGAGTAACTATTCAAAAAAAGTGTGGGATATCAATTTACATGATTGATTATTCTAGTTATATCATATGTTGATTAGGATATGCATCTCCACATTAGTAGGAACAACATAAACATTTACCTTGCTATAACCATACCTTTGCCTTTCCATTTACCTTGCCATTTTCATTTGCCATTCACCTTACCTTACCCTTAACATTTTTTCATACCCTACCATTTAGCTTATAACTTGGGGAAAATCCTATTACCATTATATTCAGTTTCCCTCCTATCATAGTTTTTATGATATACCCCATACCTTCCTCTCATACTATCAATAGTGACCCTACCTTACACTTTTGACCTTGGTTCCATTGGTTCTTCTAGCACCTTCTGTTAAGGTATTACAATCCATTTTTAGTAGTTTTAGAATTTTGTGTTTAAATGGTAGTATATGAAAATAGTATGATAGTGGATCTAGAAATTAAATATTTCATTTATTCTTTATTGGTGTTACTGATTATAGTCACCTTTAAGAAAATCAATATTTCACCTTGTATTACTAATTATAACTACCTATAGGTGAATTAGTATCACTAACTTACGCCATTGTTTTCTAATTATAATAGCCTATGGTAAAATTGGGAACAACACCTTTACCATGAATTACCACATCAACTTATCCTTACTATTATCATTTTCCTTGACATTTACCTAAATTCTCAAAATTGTTGCTACCTAGCTAGATCTCATTGCCTTTTGGATAGGTAGAACTATTGTGACTTGAGGTCCTAATGGGACTATGAAACTAATGTTTAATTTAAATTAAGGTAATTTTAGTCACCCTATTTCTAATGCTCTCACCATTTTAAAATCAACCTAATCCATGATCTTAAAATTTTACAAGTTGGACCATTCTATGTATCATAATTCTCAATTGAGTTGAGATACTTAAAAAATTAGAAAAACATTTAGAAACATTTCAAAATCTTAAAAATTATCAAATTTTCTTACAATCTCCTCAAGTGATATAAATCCTCAACATCCATAAATATTTTTCCTATTTAAATGTAGTTAGTCATCCTCAATCTATACTTCTAGGGCAAATCCATTGTTATTTCCAAATTATTCCATTGCCATTGGGGGTGTGACCTTACCTTTACATGTATCCTTGCTTGGGGGCACCACCAATTTATCATTATATTGAGCCTTCATGTGTAGATATTGACTTAGTTGATGACATTATGCTTTCTATTGATTTTTATTTCAATCTTTTTATGTATTTATTTGCTTAATTATTTGTTTATTTGCCTGTTTGTTTACTTTCATTATTATGCCTTGACTTAGTCTATATGTGTTCATTAGGTGATTACTTGTACATTATACTTAGGTCTATCCATATTCATATGTTAACATTTTCATCATGGTTTTTTATCATTGATGCATTATATTCAATTGTTTGTTAGATCATGTGTCAGTCTTCATGTATATTTCAACTCAGTTATCATGGTGTTTTATATCATGATGCCTCCCATCATGTGCTACAATAAAAATTAGCTCAAGAAATATTACAAAAAATGGTGCCACAAAAACTTCTCCTAGTTTACCTTGGCAAATCTTCTTACCCTCCTTGATCCAATAAAATTCTTGACCATTCTACTTATATCAATGTTAAAAAGGATGAGCATATATTCATTGGTAGGTATAACTAAATCATTCACATTGATCACTTCCTATTATTTTATTATTCATTCCATTTTCTCCTACTTTTGGGTGAACTACATTGGCCTAAGGTCCCTTTAGACTATGTAGGTAGTTCTTGGATATATGATATATCTCAAGTCAGCTTGGCCACCTTTATTCTTCAAATCATCTCTTTCATCACTTTGTACATCCTTGTGTGCCTAGTTTTTTATGGCTTCTTTAGTCATTGGACCATCGCATTTACATTTGCATCTACTCATCTTTAATATATAAAAAAAGTTATATCTTTGAGTTATGCTTGCCAATCTTCCCTACTAAGGCACAAAAAAAAATCATTACTCAATCTAGGTCTTTTTAATGATTATAACCACCTATGGGCAAATCATTATTTCAAATCATCTAACCTACTAGGGTATATGTATATGCCACTAATTATAACTACCATTGGGAAAATCAGTGTCTAAACCTTTGTTTCTAATTTTAACCACCTTTGGACAAATCAATATTTTTTAAATAAATGAGTACAATCATTATCTTAATTAGATTAATCTCAACTATGGGTTAATTTAATTCTTATTATTCCCTATTTTTGAGGGATTGTCCATCAATATTATGTATCAACCACTCCTTCGAGGGGGCATCATTATAGGCTTACAAAACATTGTTTAGAGATTCTTATTAAAATCCTTATCTAATTTCCTTCTTAATGGACTTTTTAATATTTGAAAATATGTTACTATGCCTATAGCTTGAAACATCTTCCCATACAAGGGTAAAATATAGACACCCAATTTTGACCACAACTGGCTTCTGACTGATTTTTAGCAACCATTACAAATTAATCTTAAGAATCACTAAACATCCCAATTTTTATTGTGCATCATTCATCAATGATCAGAACCATGTTAAGGCATTCCTATTTGGGATAATATACTATATGCAATAATAAATCTTATGGATTCACCCACAATCATCTTGAGACATAAAAAATGTCAATTTGGCCCATGAACCCATTGAGTGGGGCACTTAATCAAATCTTAAAAGAGAAAAAAAAGGCTAATCAAAATCAATCGATTAATTAAACAAGAATAAATGCTTAATTGAATTATCTAATTTTAATTAATAAATATTTAAAAATGGAAATTCCAAAATATATAAATATCAAGCCTTTAATTATTGCCTTTATGAGTTGTCAAAATATCACAAAATATCTAATTTGAGCACTATCATTAGTAACTAAAAATCATATTTTCATGATAATTTTTAACTCAACTGGGGTTAGTCTCAACTCAACCTCTCACCTTGGGTTAGAGATAATTATTGAGGCTATAAATATAAGGCCATACCCATTTATGTTTAAGAAATATTGGTGTAATGTTATAATACACAAATAGATGAAAATAAGTCTTGCATGTAATGTTACCATGCCAAATTCATGAGCCAAGAAGCAAACCAAGGTGCCAAATAAATTTCAAGCCAAAAATATCCATTGATGAATATTTCTTGATGTACAAGCTAAGCAAGCCATTTATAAAGGACATTTGGAGATCCAAAGAAGGTATAAAAAGGTTTTATTTTATGTTTTAGTTGTGTTTCATATGCATTATTGTTACCTATGATCTCCCTAGTGTCTAGTCTAGAGGCTTTAGTGTTTCGTGTGTTTATTTGGATTTGATTTTATCTTACTAACACAATACTAATCTCCCCTCTTGGATTCTTTGTTCAAATTTATAAATTACCTTAGATGCAAAATATAATAATTAAAGATAGATCCAATGATAATTTTATAGTATGGTAATAAGTTAGTTGATATAAATGTAGACATAGAGTATTACAGTCCACTACATAATATGCCTATTAGTGAAGCTATATTATAACTCCTTGTAAGGGAACCTAAAATTCCCTAACAAAATCATAAGTGTAACCATTCTAAGGATACCCCTCCTTACTTCCATAAATTTATTGTTAGGTTACATCCTAAAGTACATTCACTTTGTAAACTATTATAAGCACAATTATTGAGAGGGGGGTGAATCGATCTTCAAAAACTTTCAATTAGTTAAATCCACTCATATGTGGACTATGAAAGCAACAAATTGATCTAAAAATGCATTAAGAATCAATAACATTAGCATGAAACAAGATAAAAAATCACATATGTGGAAAAGCCTCATGGGGAATAAAAATCATTGAAACAAATCTTGGACAAACTATCCTATAAGACAATTTATCAAATTAGTTGAGCACCAACCCAACATGGAACACCAACCCAAAATTTATGAAATACCTAATATACTTTAGAAAGAACTTATTTGTTAGGAGGCTATAACCCCTTATGACTAAGCATAACTTTAGTCAAAGGACACTTATTCAAGAACAAAACTACAAGGCAACTCCAACTCCCTCTTGATCAGGTACCCACTCAACTAAGACCAATTTTGTAAGCACCAACCTACAAGGAAGCTTCAACTCCCTCTTTAACCAAGCACCAACTCAATCAATCAACCTTATTTCTTAGACTCAGCTCTTTATCTTATCTATCTATTGTCATACATAAATAAAACATATTTTATGAAACTCTAGTAACCTCTTTATAGGCAATGACCACTCCTTTAACTCTTCTCCACTTGATTTCTCTCAAAAAAGGCCTCTAGGCTTCTTCACTCAACTAGACCTTATCAAGACTAAATAAGTCATATGAACTTGATATTCAATTACAAAACACTATGATCTTTATGATATGTTTCTATACTCTCTCCCTAGGTTTTACAACATGTTAACTAACCTCTTCAGAATCATTGATTTATCAATCCATTTGCTTCCTCTTAGATACATAAAATAAGCCTAAAACTACCTTGTATATATACCTTTCCTTGTTCATATACCACTTAGTCAGACACACAACCTTAAAATATTAGGTCAACCATAGAATATGTATTATAAAATATCATAAAAAAAGATTAAAATTACCTTTGAGTCCCTTTTGGTATGTCATGACTCAATTAGGCTTCAGTTCACTTTTAGGTCTCACAAAGACCTAATTGCATTAGGCCTTCATATTAACATGTTACCATTTGATCTATTGGAAAGTATAAACATACATATACATCAATATAATTTCAAGAAAAAATAAAATATACCTTATAAAACATCATTTGAGATACATAACACATTTTAGGTCCAATTCCTTCATGAAACTCTTTAATATAACTCAATCCTATTAGGCCTATGTATACCAAAAATTCTATCTTGAAAAAGTGAAGATTAAACACCCTTAATATATTAAAAAATGATCATAAAATTACACACACACGCGCGTGTGTGCACACACATGCACGCGCACGCGCGCGCGCGCGCGCACACACACACACACACACACACACACACACACACATTATAAATTACCTTAGGTTCATTACAAAATTAATTAGACACTTTTTCTCATGAGATAAGGTCTCAAGAACATCTTTGGAACTTGCTCACTCAAAACTGCCAGTTTACCTTAAAGACTAGTCATGGTGAATCAAGCCTCCAACACCTATATAAACAATTTAAATGAATTTTTATGCATTTATATGGTCATATGAGATATATATATATATATATATATATATATATATATATATATATATATATATATATATATATATATATATATATATATATATATACCATAATAAAATATAAATATCATATGGTATAATGGAAAATATTATTCATTTAGACCAATCTCATGACCTTATATCTCATTGTCTTATCTGAACAAGATAGGTCATCTTGTGAGAAAAATTTTCACCATATTAAATAACCTCCAAAACCTATACCAAGAATTAAACTTAATTAAAATTCCTTAAAAAAATCTCCATGCACTTGGTTTCATCATTCTATCATGAAAACACATTCCAATTCATCTTCTCACTACTACCTGAGTTTTTCACTATTTGCACCATTAGGCATGTTAGTGATTGGATAATTTGGATGAATCGTTTATCAAAATTAAGGGGTGAAACATATTTATAAACCCTAATGGTAATATAATATTATTCTCTAGCTCCTTTGTCCATAACTTTAGCTACTTTGACTAATTCAACTTTTGAATACTACAATAAATTCTTCACAAGTAATCCTATATTTGCACATTTTCTCTCTCATTTGACTAACCACCACCACATAGGCATAAATGAGAGAGTTTAATGTATATTAAAATAATTTTTATATGAATTTGATACCATTATGAATTGATTTTAAAAATATATTTCACATTGAGTCCTTATTAGGGGTTTAGAGAGGTTTAACATAGGTTTTGGTATTAATAATTATTCATAAAATATTACCATTTAAATACAAAACCAGTTCTTGGAGATATTATCTAAGACCCTTACCCATATTTCCTTAAAAACCCATTTTCCCATGTATAGGTTACATGTGCCAAATAACACCTAAAATTCCTTCTTGGGTTTACATACCTTCATTCTATGCACTTGAGAGACATCAAAACTACTTTCCATGCCTTTTCTTGCAAACCATGACCTCATACTTCATAAAAATGATTAAAACAACATATAATACCTCTATCCATGCTCACATATTCAAACTTTCCTTGAAATATGATCTTCATGCCTCATTAGGCTAGGTAGGGTTTAAGAGAAGTCTAGGTGTAGACTTAGTTTGAAGGTCCTACCCAAGTAGGCTCACCATGAGATTCTCATGGATGCTTCTATACCTTATTCTCATGATGACACAACCTTCAAAACCTCTCATTTGCCTAATATCACTCACCTCATCATGCCATGAACTCATACTTTCACTATGCTATGAATAGGCTTAAGCTTATAATGTACTTGACACCTTGATTTATACCTTCCATGTCATGACCTCAACAAAGCATAAAAAATAGGACATTAAAAAACACTCATATCACTACAACATTATATTTCTAATGACAATAATATTCCATAGCCTCATATAGACCTAAAACCACATGAACAAGCATCATATGACTTGACATCTATCTTTCATGCACATGAACACTTTTGACATCAATATTGACATCAATGATAATGATCAACATAAGATTATTCCTTATTCATATCATTTACAAGAGATAAATGTGATGCTCATTGAGTAAACTAGGGATGTCAACTTAGTAATATTTAAAGATCCCTAATTTTTCATTATATCTAAGGAAATTTACTCTAAATAACAATATAGGATTTGTTCCATCCTTCATAAGCATAATAAATTTTTTAATTGGTCTTCTAAGGACATGATTGGAGTTTAACCTTGTATTTTTATCCATAAAATCCTTACTTATCCTGATATGACACCTATTTTTGAAAAGAAACAAAATTTTATCATAAAAGGTTATACATTTTATTTTAAATAAATCATTAATATATTTGATGCTAAGTTCATCAAACACATAGATTAATTTTATTAGTTATCTAACAGAATAATTTTTCATAATAAATTGACAATGGTCATTAACATTTATATCAAATTTCATAATATCAACTTAGCATGGACTAAGGATAATTTCCCATTACCTTCCATATATGTCATTATTGATTATATAGTTAGATATGAAATGATTTACCTCATGGATGGTTTTTTTTGGTATAATAAGATTCACATTTTCCCAAATATCAACATAAAACCACCTTTAATAATAATTGGGGCACATATTTCTATGTTAAGATGCTATATGGACTTAAAAATGGTGGGGTAACTTACCAATACATAATGACCCACATATTTTATTATCTTATATATAATATTGTTAGTTATTATGTCAACGTGTAGACACCAGAAATCAACACACCATAATTTCAAATGTCATAACAAACCTGGACCACCTAAGGACCCCGTTGGGACCATTAGACCCTCTAACCCATAGCTGAACCTAACCCATAGTCAATTTAACTTAACTAGCTTAACCTAGCCTTTACCCTATTTTTTACCTATATTATCCTTCACCTTGACTGTTGATAGTCAAGGTCCACTACCTCAACCACTAAACATGAAAACTCACCCACCTTGTTTTTATAAAAATAACTTGTCTTCATCCATGTGTGAGCCACTACATGATAAATTTAAAATTAGGAGGCCCAATTTATGTATTGTTTTAATTCTCTTGCCTTGCTTATAAGAAGAGAGGAGCAAAGAGGTGAAAATCATTTGTAATTATTATCAATAGCTTGTGTATCCAAGATTTTATTTTTGTAGTTTAATCATTATCAATAATCCAATGAGATAGCTACCATATTAAAGAGCCAACTTGTCGCCACCTCTCCACCAAGTTCTTAGGTACTATTACTCTATCAAAATTAAGCTAGATTCCACCAACAGGTCAACCAACTCAACCATCCACCTGATTGAATTTTGGTAATACAAGTACCTATATCTTAGTATTCATTTACTTTATTTACATTTTGAAATCAACCTAGGTCTTACCCATCTCTTGGACTCCATATTTTGGATCTCATCAATCAACCTTTTTAGCAACTCAGATCCATACACAGTAACCATTGATGGTTATCTCAACTACCGATGGTCTGTCTAATTGCCGATGGTCATCTTGACTACTAAAAATCACCTTAACTGTTGATGGTTAGGCCAACCACTAATAGTCATCAGGGCAGTAAAAACTAGAAAGTTGTTTTCACCTACCTACCCCCAACCAAATCTATTTTTTTGTGTTCTTTCATATTCACAAACCCCTTTCTAATTTTCTAAAGCATACCCTATCTGTCTTACACTAGTATTAATTAGTTTATCACTAATTTAATCATTTTTATTCTATTTCTTAGCAAATCACTCTTGTATTTAATTTTAGTACCTTTAATTTATTGATGTAATTACTTTCCTTTCTATTTTATAAACATAATTGTTTGAAAATGTGTGGATTGATAGCCCCTGAGGAATCTCTTACTTTTGGATCTAACTATCACTAGGAAATACACTCAACTATATATCTAATAAAAAAGTTTGATTTAGTGTTTTATTATCTATAGGTCATACTCCCAAGCCAAAGAGGATCTCTTCACAATATTTTGATTCCATATGTGCACTTTAAATTAGATTTTTCAACCATACCCATACTTAGTTTCTTATTTTCCTCTTTCCAATAATAATAAAAAATTCACTAATTTTTTTTGGCATGCTTGATGGGACCCTTGTGTCTTTACTTGGGTTCTTGTTTGCTTGCATTCTCTCTCTATTCTATGCTCATTAATTAAATCAAAAGTTTCTTTTGGTCTTAAAATCAAGTGCATACATCGAGTGCTTGAAATTTTAGTTCACATAGCTTAACTTAAAATCAAAGTAATCTATCATAGCTTCACTCTTTGTTGCACACACTTAACCAAATAACCTTAATTAATTAAACATCAAATAATCTTGAGACAAGGCCCAACTATAATTTAATCACCTAGCGGTAACCTTACCCATTTTTGGCAATCCCACTTGGAGGTCATTACAAGGGGGAGAACTAACTCAACTCTCTAGTTGAGTATAATCTCTAAATATCACTATATATTGGCTATGTACCTGACACCCTTACAGTTGTAGTGTGTGAAGTGAGGGGGTAGGCCCCAATACCAAGCCATGTATTGATTCTAAAATAGATTATTTTTGAGCACCTAAACACAACCTAAAACCAACCTTAGACTTCCTCTCTAGTATTCACTCTACAAACCAATTTTAGTCACACACCTTTTTAAGGCAAAAGTTAGATTAATTAAAAATCTAGGGCTTAACTTATTTTTTAGAGTGTGATTTGATTTGTTTGATCATATTATTATCTTTTATTTATTTGAGTAGTAAGGTTGTTTGTGATTTCTATCTCCCCTATCTTGTATGGTTCTCACCCACTAGTAGTAAAGAGACCTTATGGAGCAAAACCCATCACCAAGATAACCTACCTCTTTTACCTCTTCATCCATGGACTAAATTTATAAACTATCATATTCCCCTCATCCCTCAGGAATTCCTACCTTCCCTCAAGAGGTTCCTTAAGGAGATGCATATTTTGCCATTTTCCTAGATAATAATCCTATAGCCTTGCAATATTATCTTACAACCATGTCTTACCATATCCCAGCTTCAACCCCACCCATAGATCTACCTTATGGTATGCCTCTCCACCTCATGAGGGGTACCTCTATTTACATGGTCATGACTCAACTATTAACTACCCAACCCTTGTCATTAACCAATAACACCTTTGAGACTAACATGGATAACCAACCAACCCAAACTACCATTGCCCTTATACCTTCTACTCCTAACAACCACTCCATTATAGAAGTGTCTACCTCTATCACTACCAACATTAATTTAGATATCTCTAATCTAAAAACCACTAATCCACTTCAAATACTTATGGTTTCCATACCCTCTACCTTACTATTGATTAGTACAAGAGTCACCACCCTTCCATCGATCATCAACCTAACTACCAATCCTATCTAACAAGCACCCCTTGAACCAACCTTTGTCTAAATCCCTAATATATAAGGGAATGTACCCATTACCCAAATACCTACATATGTGTACCCTTATGTATCTTCCACCCAACCATTGACATATACTTACCAATATATGGTAGCCTTCTAACCTTTTATCCACTTTTAGCATGTCTACCAAGAACTATAGCATTATGCATCTCATAACCTTTTAGGTACTCAACCCCAAACTGACCTAATAAAGATGCTTATAGACAAGATGAACACCTTGGATTCATCCATTTTGGGTGCTCATAATATCTTTTCATATGACCAAATATGTAATGAGCCCATCCATCCATCCATCCATCTATGCCTATAAAGTCATATCCTCCTCAATGGGAACTTCCTAAGTTCTCTAAATTTTAAAGTAAGGAGAATCCCTAACAACACCTTAGGGAATTTAGGAATGCTTGTTATCTCATCACCTATGATGATTCCCTCTTCTCCATACCTTTCCCATGTATGTAGTTGGCCCAACATTGGATTGGTATAGTTCCATACCTAAGCACTCCCTTTTCTCTTTCGTCCAACTGGCTCAAACCTTCTTGGATCACTTTTTGATCAATATATTTAAGAAATTTTCTTTAATTAATTTATACTCTTTCTATTATTTTGAGTATGAATCCATTTCTAATTTTGTGGCTTGTTGGAGGAGCCTAAATAACCAACTTTTCTTCTCCCTACCTCAACCCAAACTCATAAAGCTCTTTGCTTGGGCATGTGTAAATCATATCTATTATACACTACATGTTTAAAGATTCTAAACCTTTGATGAAGCTTTTACCATGGCACATAATTTAGAGAATAGAGCCATTGATGAAGGTAAGCTAAAGATCAAAAACAAGAATTCAACATATAAAACCAATGAGGCTTCTTCCTCCAAGTTAAGCAACCAATTTAATACCAACACCAAGAGAAATGGAGCCACAAATTTGAATGTCCTGAAATCTACTCCTCTACCTTCCATCAACCAATCTAATTCCTCTATTTCCTTAAATCAAAACTCAAAGAACCAAAAGCATAACAGACAAAAGCAATTTGCTCCACTTGGATAATCAAATGTGTCTATCTTGGAGAAGTTATTAAAATCCAACATCATTCAACTTCTTCCTATCAAACCTCCTCAGTAGTTTGATGCCTCTCACATTATACCTAGTTAGTTTAATGAGAGTAATATGTATGCCTTTCATTGGTTATAAGACATGCCATTAGTAGGTGCAACACATTTAAGAGCATTTTCCAATCCCTCATTGACAAGGGGGGCATATATTGGATAACCCCAATACACCATCGAACCAAGCCCTTGATATATTCAGGTAGCCTTTCCCAAACCATGCTCCTACCAATAATGAGAGAAAAAACATCAAGTAATCTCATGATACCCATATAGTTAACATGATCATTGATACACTCATTACGAAACCACCTAGTACCCAATCTCTTGATCTTCCACCTCTACCATATATTGAGATAGTGGAATTGCATTCTTTTCCTTCAGACACCCACACCAAGAAATCACCATCCTCTCCCTCTCACTTTTTGAGGTAGTGGAGCCAGTAGCCTCCCTTTCAACTAATATATTAGAAAAACCAACCATCACCACCCTACCTTCACCTTCAACCACCAAACAACCTACTTCCCCTTAAGAAATCATTCCTAAGGGGGAAACCCCCATGTTTACTCCTCCTATAGATAAACCACCTATCTCAACCTTGTATCTTTTGATTGAAGAAGAGTATGAGGTTACCATCCCTATGTCTTCACCTAGGGGCTTATCTTTAGGAATATCATTTAGGGAATCAAACCAACCTACAAACTATTCTATAGGATGGTGTAGAAATTAGATTTATATCTAAACCTAACATGGATAGAGTCACCTTATGGTAGTAATTAGGGCTACCTTGTATCACCAAGAAAGAACCTCAAACCATACATTTAGCAGACCAACCCACCACTTCCACTATTTGAATTCCTACCCTATCAACTAAACCAATAGAAACTCCTACCAACCCAATAATTCCTAAGCCATAAAAGGCACCTAAACCCTAGGTGACTAGATCACCTTCTAAAACCAAACCTACCAAATAAATTAGGAACTTTGGCACCTTCCCCACACTAAGCCTTAGTCACCCCTTAGTGAAGGTGGAGCTTGCCTCACTAAAACCAGTAACCAAATGCTAGACCAAAATAACCAAAGAGGTAAAACCACACAAAGTCCAAAAGGACTAAATTTTACCTCCCTCAACCTTACCCTTCATTTTGGGGCCTCATCCCTATACATTGAGTAGGAAGACAATTACCTCTACCAAAACCCCACCACCTCTTTTGGTTACACCTTTGCAATTTATCTCTAATGCACCTATTTTCACCATACCAACAAAACCTAGGATACTTACCCTATAATATTCCACCTTTAGCTCATCAACCTCCTTGCCTAAACTGGGGTCATCAACCAAGTGTGCCACTCTACCTAAAATACCTACCACCAAACCTATCTCTAAACAACCTCCTACTTCAACCATCAAAGCAAAGACCACCATACCTCCACCACATTTATCTGAGTCCTACTCAACCATTTTCCATAGGCTATTAAAAACCTCTTATCTATCTTTGCTTCCCATCAGACCGTTTGACCCTCTAGCTTCTAAACCTATATAGTACAATAACCACCAAGTGTGTTCTTATCATAAGACACCCAAACATGATACAAAGAGCTATAAAGCTCTCCAAATTATTATCCATAATCTCTATGATGAGGATGATATATTAAGAGATGAACTTGCTATGGACCCCATACTAATCCAACCAATAACTATACCTACCCAACACTTGGATACTCCTCCACTCTCACCTAAGAGTGAAGATGAGTTTGACCAGTCTACTACTTCAACCTCTCTTTCTATCCATACTATCAACATGGTCGAAAGATCACAATGAAAGGATAAGGTATCCATTCCTTAGATGTACCCCTCTTCAAAATCCTAACCAACCCACACCCATCTATCTCCATCTTCCACCAAACCCAAGGTGTCTATTTTAGGTGCCTCCCAATCTAACCCCTTAGAATCCATTAAGAGAGTTATCCTTAAAAAACTTCACCAGATCTTGGTGAATATGAGCTTTTCTAAGTTGATATCTACCTCTCCCCATCACCACCAAGCACTAATAGAGGCTTTGCAATCTATTAAGGTCCAACCTGAGGACCCCCAACATCTAGTCGACTTTGTTGGTGCCCTTCAAATTTCTAGCCTTGTTACCTTCAAGGATTAAGAAATACCTTCCATCCACCTTGAGGACCTAGATCCCCCTCTCTTTATTACTAATTAAGTCAACCAAATATACATCAAATGGGTCATGATTAATGGGGGAGATATCATTAACATCATCTCCTCTCATGCCTACAACCAACTCAACTTGTCAAATAATGTCATGTCTAAATCTTTACCCATCCTTCATTCCTTTAATGATACCATGGACACTACCTTGGGAACTATCATCCTTCATATCCATTTAGGACCATGCATACTCCCAAAAATTTTCTATGTTATGGAAGGTGAATTCTAATACAATGTCTTATTGGGATGACTTTAGATTTACTCCATGGGTTGTGTTCACTCTACCCTCTATTGTTTCATTAAGTTTGAGCATGAAGGATAAGTCATCACCATCCAATCTGACCCAAGTCCTTTCTCAACATGTAACATGACTTATCACCCTAATGATGTCCTCATAAACCCATACAAAAAACCCTCAATAGCTAAAAACCAACCTTGAACCACCAAAGTGGATATCATATCCCCTTCCATTGATGAGGCATCAACTAGTTCCTCTATACCTTTAGACCAAATCCCCACCATAAAATATTTGAATTCTATGTTCTATCACCTTTCACTAAGGGAGTATCACCTGTTAACCATTTATGCTTTCCCTACTCCTCATGAGTATAAGCAACTTACCAACCAGTTAAGATATGACCATAATGTTGGGACTTTTGTTCCTTTTGGACCTCCCCACTCTTAGACCCTTTTTATCTATGGGGGACTTGATAAATCCCTTGGTGATTTTACCACCTCTCTTCTACCTCAACCATTCACCACCAGTTTATCTTACTTAGGTAAACCAAGCTTTTTCAAGACATACCTCCATTAGTGTGCTTGAAAATGATTTGATCTTGGGTGGTATGAGTATGGCTCACATGAATTGGTCACCATCAAAACTAGGAAGCCACATGAGAAGCATAGACTTGGTTTCATCTTATCAAATAAGAAGAAATCCAAACAGCTCATTTCTACCATTTTTGAAGAAGATGCCCTTCCTCATTGACCTTGCCTCCACTTGAATATGATGATGATGATGACATCATCCCACCTAACTTTTTTTCATCAACATGATCAGCCTTGGAACCCTAACTTATTAGAAGGAGGGGTGACCATAACCATCCTTTTGACCCATCTTAAGATGATAGGTGAAGACTCTCTTACCATTAACACTATTTAGTGCCAGGATGATGATTCTATTCTCACCTATTTTGGTGCCCCAAATTATTCAATCCATAAATCCCTTCCTCTCGAGACCTTGACCATGTTGAATGAATCTACTATAGATATTCACTTGGTTACTCCAAAAAACCATCACATTATCAAAATTAGCCAATCACTAAATGCTAAATAACTTTGGGACTTCCCTTCTTTCCTCTAAGATCTCATCATATAATTTTCTTGGTCTTACAATGACATGCCTAAAATTGACCCTACCATTGATACCCATAACATAGTCACTCATCATGATGCCAAACCTATCAAGTAGAATCTTTAACATATGTACCCTTACATTACCCTTCTCATCAAATAATAGCTTCAACTTCTATATTTAAAATTTATTCAACCCATTGACTACCCCTAATGGGTCTCAAATGTTGTACCTATCACCAAAGCCACAAGGGGACTACATTTGTGTGGATTTTCATGACCTCAAACTCACTTGCCCCAAGGATGAGTATCCTCTATTGAGCATAGACTATCTTGTTGATCTTATATCTAGTCATGAGATGCTATCTCTCATGGATAGATTCTTGAGATATAATCAGATCATAATTACTCCTGAAGATCAGCACAAAACCACCTTTACTACCCCTTAAGGAACCTTTTGTTATAGATTCATACCTTTTAGACTAAAGAATGTTGGTTCAACCTACCAATGTGTCATGACCTATATATTCCATGACCTCATCCATAGGATTGTCAAGGACTATGTGGATCATCTTCTTAGAAAATCTAAAATCTAAAAAGATCACTTAGATGTTCTTAAGATCATCTTTGAATGCTTTATCCATTACCATGTTTGCCTAAACCCCAATAAATGAATTTTTAGGGTCTTGTTAGGAAAGCTCCTTATCTTCATTGTCTCCCTTCATAGAATCAAAGTTGATCCCACTAAAATCAAAGCCATCCTATACATGCTTCCTCCAACCAACCTTAAGCAACTCTGTAGCTTACAAGGGAAGCTTCAATCTATTCATGATTTTATCTACTAGATTTTGGATGGGTGCCAACCTTTCTACCACCTTCTAAAGAAGGATGTCTCTTTAAAGTGGAATATCAATTGTCAAAATGCCTTTGAGTCACTAAAGAAGTACATTTTATCTCCACTTGTCCTTATCCCTCATAAGGATGACCAACCCTTTTACTTTTATATCTCAACCATCGATCATTCCCTAGGGGCAATACTTACTCATCAAGATGAATAACATAAAGAGAAATCCATATACTACATTAGCTACATGATTATATAATACAAGACTCAGTATACCCATACTAAGAAGTTTTGCTTAGCTTTAGTCTTCATGGACACCAAAATTCACCATTACCTTCTTAACCACAAAACCTACATCATAACCAACATCAACCCACTTAAGTACATGTACTCTAAGCCATACCAAAACTAGTGTATGGCCAAGTGGATCATGATCTTAATAGAGATTTATCTTGAGTTGCTTTAGTATAAGTTAATTAAATGGTAAGTCATTTCTAACCAATTAGCTAAAGTATGATTACCCGACACCTAACCCCCTCCTCTTGAGTTCCTTGATGAGTCCATCATGGTCCTCTCTCAAGTGGATTTCACCTATCAAGTCACCATGTTCTTTGATGGATCAAAGTGTCAATGTGGTGGGAGAGTTGGTATCATCCTTATACCCTTTGATGGTGAACCTTCACCTTTGAACTTTAAGATTGATTTTGAATGTACCAATAACATGGCTGAGTATGAAGCCATAGTGATAGGCCTTCAAATTTCCTTATCCCTAGAAGTCAAAATAATCAACATCTTTGGTGACTCCCAACTTGTGGTCAATCAAATTAATGGATCCTATTAGTGTAAAAATGATGTTGTATAGTAGTAAAAGTAACTATTTGATGAAATCTTAACATCATTTAAACACTACCACATCCAGTTAACCCTAAAATCCACTAACATGTTTGCTGACACAATAGATTCCCTTGCCTCACAAATCCCATATATATCCTCAGATTTTAATCTATTTATCATTATCCATAGGCTTACCCAACCTTCCTATGTCAAACTAGATTCTACCACCATTTTCAATGTGGAGGAGACCTAACCTAACCTTTGGTATCAATAAATATTTGAATATCTTAATCTTGGCATAGTTCCTTCTAGCTTCTCTAGGAATGTTTAAAGAACATTTATTCAAATTAACTCATGTTATACCATACTAGGATGTATCCTTTATAAGTGTGACTTTTATAGTCTCCTCTTCCATTATCTACGTAGTCATGAAACCTCTCATGCTATCAAGAAAATACACGATGGTATTTGTGGAGGATCCTTTAATGTTCTTACCATAGCAAATCACATCCTTTGTCTTGGCCATTATTAACATAACCTTAACCAAGACTACTGTGATTATGTGAAAAAGTGTGTCAAATGTCAACAACATGCTAATTTGTATCATGTACCTAGCCACAGTTTTCATGTTTCCACCAATTTTTTTCCCTTTTCACAATGGGGTCTGGACCTCATCAATGAAATTAATCCCCATTCCTCATAGTGACACCATTCTATCATCACTATGATCAAGTATTTTACCAAGTGGGTAGAGGTTATTCCTCTAGTCTTGACCAAAGTAGAGAAGATTATCGATTTTATTAACCATCATATCATCTTCCACTTCGATGTTCCTCATAATATTATCACCAACAATGGAAAATACTTTAAGAACAAGTAGGTCTAAGGCCTATGTGACACATTCAAAATTAATTTAAGTTTATCCTTTCCCTATCATCCTCAATCTCATGGATATATAGAAGCCTCTAACAAAACTCTTAATAATATGCTAACTAAAATGGTCAATGTATTTGGTTAGGATTGGCATTCATACATCCCCTTTGCCTTATGAGAATATCATACTAGCATTATAATCCATATGGGTGCTACCCCATTTTATCTTGTGTTTGGAATAGAGGTGTCTTGCCTCTTGAAGTCTAAATCCCACCTCTTCACATTCCTTATAGGATCTTGTTTTTGAGAATTATTACTATCAGAATCATCTAGCCCAACTAGAGTTACTCAATGAACATCATTTAACATCCCTTACCCATCTCCATGTCTATCAAAATGCATCAATCATGCCTATAAAAAACACCTTAAAGTATGAGAATTCAATATTAGAGACCTCATCCTAAAGGAAAATCAACATGTCACTAATATGAAGAAAAATAAGAGTGGAAAGTTTACTTTTAGTTGGATTAGACCTTATATCATAACCCAGAAGTATGGATTAGGATCTTATAGATTATCTTATTTCAAAGGCCACCTAGAGTTTGAGCTCCTCAATGCTTCACATCTACAATCATTCTTTTGTTAAGAAGGATCAAGCTCATCTTTTTTCTAACTTAAGCTCATCCTTTGCTAGCTACCTACATTCCATCTCCCTAGTTTAGGGATAACTGATTATAATCAAATCATGTGATTATCTATCACTGACATATCCTTGTCTTAAACAATGGGTATTATGAATCTACCCATGGCATGGTTCTCATGGTAATTTCCACCCCTTTTAGGATGGATTCCTATGATCAATATCACCTAAACCTATTTTACACCTATGCAACCTTCTTGTGCTTTTAGTTTTTCCTTCATAATGGTGAGCCACTAAGTCAGCATAAGCAAGTCTATGTCAAGCAAATTCAGAGTGATCAAAGTAAAAAAACTATCTCATTATTAATCATGGGTCATTCCTTGCATTCATAGACTACTCCCTTGAAGGACAACTATCAAAAATTTATTTGAAATTACCAAAACATAAAGTGGACTGCTCTCTTGAAAGATAACTATCAAAAAGCATTAAACAAAGAAAATAAACTTAGACCACTCCCTTGAAGGGTAGATGAGTAAACCTTTTTATCAAAAGCATAAAAAATTCATGGAAGCTTCCTACATTGATCATCTCCCATATACAATAATCAATAAAAGACCCATTATCAAAATCATAACAAAAGAAAACTAATTTTAAAAAATGTAATCATCTCTCAAAGTAGAAAGATAAGGTGGAAGCCACAATCAAATTTCATAGGTTGACTTCCCACATCTATCAGTCTACATAGTTTTAGCATAATATTATTTATACTAAATATTTGGACACCTATCAAAGAGGCATGCTAAGTTTCTCAAGAAGGTTCCATTTTCACCCATCTCCCCTTTACACTATATGAAAGGGATTCCTGAGATTACTTGACATTATGTGGACATGAAACATTTTAACCAACTAATGAATGTTAATGTAAAGCATTCAAAGGGATTACATTCATTAAACCAATCCACTTCAGTGTTTTTGTCTAGTCCTCATCAATGAAGAAGCATCATGCCCTCTTCTTATCTTATCATGACTATTTGATCTTTCCATTATGGCATTTATCTCTTGGTTGAATTATTTATCCACTTATATTATGTTGCTGATTTGTTTACCTCATGTACAACAAATCATAATCATAAGTATAACCAAATATAAACACAATCAAAGCATAACAAATAATCATGACCATATTTTGTAAATTATCATAACATCACAACATCGATAAGAAATTAAAGAAATAAACCATTTTACACCACATGTCTAAATATAAAAATAATGGAGTATATATTCATTAAAATTTATCACGTCATAATCATAACCATAAATCAAAACCATATCATGCCTAGCTAAGTCTATATCAGTGTCTAACATCCATATCATAAGTAACATCCATAAGCAATATAAACATCATACCATAAACATTAAACATCAAACCATAAAACATAAACCATGAACATGAGCATAGAAAAATGATCACATATATAAATTCATGTGTCAAATAGCATAATAATGTGTACAAGTAGATAAGCATCTCTCTCTCTCTCTCTCAAAAATGTACATCTCACCACATCGACTCACAGGTGAGAATCAAAAATATATATAAAAAGTCATAAATCTAACTATATATATGCCCTAAGGGCACCACTACCACCCAGATCACCATTGGATCCTAGTGGTTTCCTACCTCCTATACCTATTGATCCCCCAATTATCCTTGTCTACTTAGATTAGATGATTCGTATTAGCCTAGTGTTTCTAGATTGACACCACCTACCAAGTTAGCTCTATACTCACCCTATCAGGGCTCATCTAGACACTGTGTTAGAATAATAACCTCATAATATTGTAGCTCCTCTACCATAGCTAGGTATCATGATGTAGGGGTAAAACCTAGTGGACTTTCCTATGTTATTATTGCTCCTCCTCATATCTACCTTACAGAGTCCCTCTCCTACGTTACTAATCTTAAAGAGATCATAGTTTGATCCTTCTCACCTATGACAATAATAATTTGACCTTATAAGGTAGCAACCCGACCCTATAGTGTACTAATATAGCCTTGTAATATGGCCACCTACCCTTATAATACATGTACCTATCCCTATTTAGTGACTAAATCCATTCCTACCTATCCATCATGGCCAAATGGACCACAACCATCAGCCTCACACCTCCATCATCTCCACCAATATTTGTAGCTACATATATGGGCTAGTACCATGTCATGTACCCATATATAAACCTAGCATCATATATTAGTTCCCTAGCTAGTATCTCTTTGTACTCTAGTAAAGTAGGCATAAGATATGGCTCTAGTAATAGTATCTCTAAATTCTCTCTCTTATACTTGAGTAATAGGCCTTGGATACCCTATACTAGGCCAAATAATTGGTGTACCCTATCGAATATAATCAACTCTACCTACCCATCTCACATGTTGAGTATCCATCTATAGCTCTAAAGGGAGAGTATTTGTCTCTTGTACCTTAGACATACTAAAAATTAGATGTATGGCCTCTAAGTGATGTCTCCTATAACTAGTGTACCCAATGCACCCCTGAGCCACTCCACATCATGGGATCCTTCTCATGAACTTGATGTAGTGAATTCACCCCTCCACTACATAAAGCTAATAAGGAACTCTATCTATGTAAAACCTGCCCATGGCAATCTCATTGGCCTCAATACTTTGATGTGCTTGTAGGCCCAATAATGAAGAATTAGGCTGATGCTAATAACATATCTCCTATGGGCCATAAACCCCTAAAGTTACTTATATACTTGTAAAAGTAAAATAAGCACCCAACCAAATACCATCTACCCTAGTAATAGCTTGACCAGTATCCCTAATAACAAGTAAGAGAATCTCCCACTACTTGAATTAGGAAGACAAAAGCATGTCATAGAAATCATAAGCATGATCATGAGTCTCCTCTCAAATGGATCCCTCTAATATAATGTACTATACCTAAACCCCCCAGCATGCCATTTGACTTGATCACTCTCATCTCTATACAAAATCTCAATGTGATCATCCCACTCCTCCCACTTTATGTGGTAAATTAGATCACTATAGATTGAAAGTGAAGTGATCCTCTAAACATCCTTAGGTAAGATGGTCATTTACCCAGTCAACAATAGAAAGGTGTTCATAGCAGGATCCCATCTCTTGATGAGTGTTATGACCATGGATGCATCCTAAGGCACATACTAGTACCTCATATCTCCCAACAACACCTCCTTTATGTGGGCCCAATCAGCTAGGGTCATCCCCTAATGAATCTCTATGAAGATACATGACACATGGTCATGCATCGATATCTTCTCCTTAACCTATACCAAGTTAGAAACATGACTTAGTACCCTATACCAATATTATTTACCCTAAACCTTTATGGGACTGACCTATTCCCTTATCTATCCTACCAACATACCTATTAGGTTTGACCTCTAAACCTACCTTGATAACCTATGCCTAACATGCATACCATTTCATTTGCCTTAAATTTTTTAACCACTTATCAACAAGCAAAACAAACTTATCTATCCTAGTCTACCATTGATGGTCATGGTAACCATTAATGGTTAGACACCCATGTTTTCTAGGGTGTGGACCATCGATGGTCATTATGGGTATTTCATGGTTAGAACACCCAAAACCTATCACACCAAATAACTACCAAATTTACAAGGTAAATAACAAAATAAGCTACCCTAAACCCTTAACCAAACTAATTTACCTACCCACCCCACTAATTCCTAATTTTACCCATAATTTGACCCAAAACCCACCAAAACCCTACTTAGGGCATAAAAAACCAAACTAAGCATTCCAACCTACCTTAACCTCATAACCCAATACATTTACATAAAATCACACCTATCTATCAATTTCAAGACACCCTTACCTTATTTTGCAACCACCATCATGGAGTCACCCATAAACCTACTCATCCTTGACCATGCCCTCATGCCCCCTACATCTTGGGTGGTCACCTAGGTCTAACATAGCTAAATGTTAAAATCCACCTCAACAAACTACTATGCAACAAAGCAACATCACCGTAAACCAAGAAATTGGCTAGAGCTCCAACTCAACCAAGTAAAACTAACAATGAGTGAAAATTAATTCTAATTTTACTTTTACTCCATGGGAATTTAGGGTTATCACTCCAACCATTAATGGTCAAGGTGACTATTTATGGTCACCATTATTAACCTGACCATCAATGGTCAAGATGCCCCACTTTATTACTTCCACCAAATCAAAACCACTTTTTAGAAAAACCAACCCAATTTTACCCACCCATGGAATCTACCTTCTCCACCCACCCTGACCATCACCTCATCATTGGTCAATTTTTTCCCAAATAGCATGCATTTTGTGACACATTTTACCTAGTCCTTTAACCACAATGACAACATTGCCATGTTTACCATATTTTAAACTTGTGCCATATCATGTTTACATGACCTATTTATGTCTTTTCAAGAGTACTTCCTACCTTAGATACCCACAACACTTGACCCATTTGTATTTTCATTAGGAGAACATCCTACCTTAGATACCCACTAAAACACTAACCTTATCTAGAATACTAACATGTGTACCCAACCATCATGCTTAAATATAGTCACATTATACATTGGTCACTTATCCCTTAACATCAACCTTTATTGTTATAAACCATGGCAACCTTGTCTTTGTGTGATCTTGGATATCACACCTTTTATCACTCTTTGTGTACCTATTTTCACCTTAGTTCCCAAATTATTATCCACCTTCATGATGACCACCTTTATCATCACCTTCACCCACCTTATCAAACCCACACCTAATTCTATTTTACCTCATCCATTCCTAGTTTGAGGGGGAACACCCTCCCCCCATTCTTGGGGTAATCATACCTTCGACCAACATCCATTTTTGTTTTATAGCTTGTTGATTCAAGACACATAATAAAAAGGGTAAAAATGTATACACCAACAATTTTCACACTATGATTACAAATGTCATAACACCCCTAGACTACCTTAGGACACCTTTTAGACCATTCAACCCTCTAACCCCTAGTTTAACCTAACCTATAGTTGTTTAAATTAACTTTATTAACCTAGCCTTTACCCTATATTTTACCTATTTTATCATGTACCCTTGATCACCAATGGTTAGGTTGATCATTGATAGTCACCCTGACTATTGATGGTTAGGGTCCACCACCTTAACCATTAAACATGCAAACTCACCCACCTTAATTTTCTAAAAATAGCCTATCCTCATCCATGTTTGAGCCATTACATGAGCAATTTAAAATTAGGAGCCACAATTCACATCTTGTTGTAACTCTCTTGCCTTGTTTATAAGAAGAGAGGAGTAGAGAGGTGAAAATCATCTATAATTGTTATCAAAAGCTTATGTATATAGGAGTTTATTTTTATAGGTCAATCCCTAGTAGTAATCTAGTGAATCAACTACCACATTAGAGAGAGAAATTTCTACCACCTATCTACTAAGTTATTAGTTATCATTACTTTGTCAAAATTGAGCTAGATTTCACCAATAGGTCAACTACCTTGACCATCCACTTGGTCAACTTCTAGTAAGATAAGTATCTATTTCTTAGTATTTATTTACTTTATTTCCATTTTACAATCAAACTAGGTCTTACCTATTTACTAAAGAAAAGTATTATTATTAAGTGGATATATGCTTATAAATATGAATTTGAAAATATTAAAAAATCATTACATCAACATCCTAACTTATGACAACCTTCAAGTGATTTCCCTCTCATATTGTACACAATCTATACCCCATCCTATGTTATGGGAATGCTTATGGAATAAGATGACTTTGATAAATAGTATGATACCCATAGAATTATCCATGATTTGCTTGATTATGATACCTACTACACTAATATTTATATTCACTATCCCACTATTTACTTTGTGTGTTTTTCTTAATTTATATTGATTTTTTAATTAAGGAAGAAGGTAAAAAACTAGTAATAAGGGTGTGGTAACATAACTTGGTTGTTGTGTACATGTGATACAAATGAGTGTGGAGAGATCCTTTTTGTCTTGGAAGGATGACCTATAGATAATAAGACACTCATGTAAAGAGGTTAATATAAATATAGTAAGGTAGACTACCTAGCATGAGCTAGATCCAAGAATCATAAACTTGCTAGGAGGCTATCAATCCACTCTTTGATAACAATTAAGTTGAAAGAGATAAATATGAAATTCTTACATCAAATAACAAAAATAATTGAAATTAAATACAAGAAGAAATAGATGCTTGATAAAGAAATTAAACTAAATATAGTAATAATGGGTTAATACTAATGCTAAAATAGGTTAGGTCAAGTTCAAAAAATTAGGCAAGGGTTTGTGAATAAGTAAGGACATAGAAAGTTAGATTTAGTTGGGGTTAAGGGGTTAGAAATAATTTATTATTATTTATTACCAAAGTGACCATCAATAGTTAGGGTGATCATTAATAGTTATTCTAATCATTGGAAATTGGGAAAGCATCGATGATTAAATGTGACAATCGATGGTTATGCTGATCATCAGTGGTTACCTATAGATTTTAAAGTTGCTCAAAAGGGAGTTGTATAATGGGTTAATGATCAGGTAAGGTTTTGTTAAGGGTCTAATTAGGGACATGGAAGTTGGAAGATAGGTGAAGGAGGTATGATTTAGGCTTAGAAGTCAAAAACTAAAACAAATAAAGTTAAAATAAAAAATGTACCTACTACTTGCTAAATGGTTGATGGTTGATTGATAGATCAATTTTGGTAGAGTAACAATACTTTACTTCAAGATAAATTTTGGTAGAGGTTCAAATCTCTATTATAGTTACTAAATTTCTAGAAGGAAGACTAGCTAGAAATCTTGAATACCTATGTGCTAAAAATCTTGTGATGATGGATCCCTTCTCACCTCCTACTCCCCTCTTTTTATAGGCAAAGAGAGATAGAGGATAAAAGGTTCCCTAGGAGCTTATCTAGGTGATTTTGATGCTTTGTATTTCATTAGTAATGGGTAAGGTGGACATATAAAACTATGCCATGATAAATTATACATAGATGGTATTTATGTTAGAATGAGGAAGACCTGACCATCGATGGATAAATTAAATGCTAGTAGTCATGTTGACCATTAGTGGTCAAAGGTCTAGAAGTAAAGGGGTTAAGGTGAGTTTAAAGGGTTCTTTTAAGAATTAGTGTTTTAGTGAGTTATTTATCTTAGTATCTAACTTGAATTAGGGTCCAATGGGTTATTTGTGTATTTTAAGAGTTAGGTGGTCCTTAGGGGTCTTGAAGCATTTTGACATCTAAAACCATTGTGTGTAGTTTTCTAGTGTCTACATTTTGCCATTTTTTGTTATACAACTTTATGTCAACAAGCTATAAAATTAAAATAGATTATGGGTCAAAGGTCTAGTTTCCTTGAGTATGGTAGGAGGTGTTCCCCCTCAAATCAAGAGTCAATGAGGTGAAATCAAAATCAAGTCAAGGTTTGACAAGCAGTTTATGGTGAGTCATAAGGTTGGTAACAAGGGTGGTTGGGGATTTGAAGCATAAACATGTGCACAAAATGAGACTAAGTGAAATAGCCAAGGTCACAAAAATACTAAAGTTACCATAGTTGGTAAATACAAGGTCAATTCTATAATAAATGGTGATGGGTTAACTGGGCCACAATGTTAGACATAGCTGATCAGGTCATTCCTATCAAGTCTCCTAGATAGGGTCAATGTTTTTGGTGTCCTAGGTAGGATGTGATCTTTTTAAAAACATGAATGGTCTAGTTGTGATTTAGGTGGTGAAAAATTCAAATGTTTAACATGGCAAGCTTAGTTGGTGTAGTCAAAAGGGAGCAAAGCAAGGTCATCATAAAAATATGTGATAGTTTAGGAAAAAATGGCCAATGTCAAGGTAGACATGGTTGGTTATTTGGAGAGGGTATTATTTAAAGGTTGGTTTTAGTTTTATGGAGAAGGTAAACTACAAAAAAAATGTGGTACTAAGGTATTGGTGCCTAAAAAATTTAAAATGTGGGTTTCCTAACCATCGATGGTCAAGGATCCCAAACTCAATCACTGATGATTACCCTAACCATTAATGGTTAGGGTAAAACCCTAAAACCATAGAATATCAAAATTGAAAATGATAATTCATTTTTTCTTTTTAATTTTAACTCTCATGACTTCTATTTTCTTGGGGATTTGGCATTTTTTTGGGTGATAGTATTTATGAAGTGGGGTTGACTACTAACTGGGTGGTTTTTGATTGGTGTGAGGCATGTGTTGAGGTGATCGAGCATGATATCAAAGATAGAGAGTAGATGAGGATGTGATGGGGTAGAAGGATGTACGATTCATCCTTGATAATGATCAAGGAATGAGGTAGGTATTGTCTTGAGTTATTAGATTAGTTGATTTTGGTTATTTGTTAGCTTAAGTGTGTTAGTTTATTATTAAGTTTGTAGGGTTTTGAGGGGTCTTACCATAATTTTAGGTTTTGTTGTGATTGGTAAAATTAGCAAGTAAAATTCAAAATTAGATGAGTAGTTGGGTTGGGAGTAGGGTAGAGGGTAGGGGGTTATTTATTTGTTGAATTTTGTTGTTTTAGGTGGGTTCAATGAAAGTAGGTGTGGGTATTGGCCACCAATAATCACACATAGTGATTGTCGATAGTCATACCCAACTATCAATCGTCAGACTTGATCATCAATGATTGACTACCCAAGCTAAATGGTCACTTGACCATCAGTAGTCATAGTGACCATTGATGGTCATATGAATGGTGAAGGTGTTCAATAAATTTTTTTAGGAAAATGGGTTGGGTTTTAAATTATTTTTTTTTGAAAATGCTAAGGGTTGGTTGGGATAGGGTAGATTTAAATTAGGAGTGATGTGTTGAAATGCTTTTGGGTTAGGGTAGGTGTTTTTTGACAAAATGTTTAAGGCTAAAGGTAAGTTTAAAATGTTGTAACATTATAAGGGTAGCATTGGAATAGGTTGATTTAGGTGGGTTTAGGTTGATAAAGAGGTTGATTTAGGTAGAATGAATGAAGTGAAAGAACATGAGTAATGGTAATGGAAAACTAAGTGTGCATGCTAACTTTGAATTTTTCAAGCACGATATTTGATATAGATGAGGGATTAAGTTTCTTATATCTTTATAGAGATCCATGGAGGGATGAATAATGATTACTAGACACATATGGAGGAGGTTGGCCTCAAAGCTATGATGCATTACTATCACATGATATGAGATGTGGCAATGATCATAGACTTTATTAAGAGATGGGATCTGGCTATAAACACCTTCCTTTTATTGACTAGAGAGATGACCATCCTTTTAGAGGATGTTCATAGGATCACACAGATACACATTCATGGGGAATTCAATATACCATATTGAGAGTGAGGATAGGGATAAGCATATGGAGATTTTATATGGTGAGGATCAAGCCTTTAACAATGGGCATGTCAATCAATTTAGTTATAGGCTATTATACTAGAGGGATCAAAATGATAAAAATTTAATGATGATGATGATGATGATGATGATGATGATGATGATGATGATGATGATGATAGCCATCTCCTATTTTATATTACTAAATTTAAGTAGTAGGTAGTTTCCTTATCAGGTATTGGAAGTGTTGGTGGAGATGTTTTTTGGTAAGATAGTGTTTAGGTGGCCACTAGTTTTATTAGTTTAGATATACAGGGAGTTATGGGGATTCTAAAATCATCAATGATATGGGATTAACATGGGGTTTGCGCTCCATTATTTATCCTAAAAGCATATTGGGGTTTTGAGACTGATGGGGCTACCATGGGATGGTTACACTTAAATGGACTTTAGAGTGGGTTTCATGTGGTAGGGGTGACGATGCACTTATAGGAGCTAGAGGAGGTGTGAGGGATAACAATTGGTTTAAGGATGCACTAGATGGCTTAGTTGTGGGACATGTGGTCTGGAGGCCATATGTTATCTTTTTGAGGTGGGCTCACTAAACTCAACATATATTGTCATTATAGAGCTAGAGATGGATCTATGGGAAGAGAGAGGGTGAGACTGAGCTCATCCCATTTGATAGAGTTTGGAGGTAGTTTGACCTATTATAAGGGATCTTAGTTATGTTATAAATATATAGGAGGGAGGATGTTGAGTTTTTACTTCTTGAGCCATAGCCAAAGGAGGTGGTCTTAGATCATGAGGAGCTACCCATTAGAGTAGGGGTTGATGATGTCAATTTTATTGATGGATATGTGGTATGGTACCAATCCCTTTATGTAGTAGCTAATTTTGGGTGGGATGATGGGGGCCAATAGGATATGGATGTAGTTCTAGCTGGTAGGGGTCCACAGGTATAGGTATAAATAGGTGGAAAAGATGGACAAGCAAGAGTAGCACTGGCTACTACACAAGCATAGATTATAACATTATATGGGTAAGTGACCATATTAAAGGGATAGATTATGACATTATAGGGTTAGGTTTCCATCATCATAGGTGAGAAGGATTAGGATAGGACTTCAATAGGCTTGGTGACCTGGGAGAGGGACACCTTGAGACAAAATAAAAGAGTAGTGATAATACCAATAGGACCACTAAGTACCATCCCTATGGCACAACGCTTGGCCATAGTGGAGGAGTTGAAGTATTATGAGGTTATAATTTTGAAATAATAACCTAATCAATCTTGAGTGAGTACAGAGCTAGTTTGGCATGAGGGACTACTGTGGTGACTCTAGGTCAATGGTCCACTTCAGTGGGTGGATAGGTAGGCATCCTAAGAGGATAAACACTAGATGGTAGTGGCAGTACAAGTAGGGCTAGTGGTAGTGGTACCCCAAGGGCATGATGTGATATGTTATGTTGTATACATATAAATGTACATGATTTGTATATTGGCATGTGTGCTGATGTAGCAAGATGTACATGTTTTAAGATATATATATATATATATATATATATATATATATACATTATTACATCTATTATTTATTTTGATGACATGATATACATATGATGATGTAATATTGATTCATATATAGATGTGATATATGTTTCATGGTTCATGGTTTTAGTTTTGATGTTTATGCTTATGCTTTATGAGATGTGGACTTAGTAGCTTAGACATGTGATGATTATGGATGATGTTTTGTTTTTTTCATGGATATTATGTATATGATTATGGATGGTTTGGTTATGGTTATTGATGTGGTTTATGATATGATGCGATTTATGAGTAGGGACAGGATTATACTCATGGTTATAGATATATGATGTGATTTATTTTATTGATTATGGATGTGATGTTTTAAATATGATTATGATGTTAGGATGTATAGAGATTTGATGTTTATTGTTTATGATCATGGATATGTGATGTGTTAAATATGGTCATGATGTTAATGAAACCACATAAATTAAGTTATATAACAAATATATGTGGAAAAAGAGATAAGAATAATGAGAAATATATCTACATGAACCAATGATGAGAGGATAAGAAAAAATGGTACCCATATTTAGGATTAGGCTATGACTATTATGGTTAATCATATGGTTATATGTTGTAATCGGTTGTCCTTAAAAGGATAGGAGGAAGGTATGAGAAGGGTGAAAGTCTTGTAAATCAAGGGATGAGCTTAAAGTAGACAAAAAGTGAGTTTGATCCTTGTATAACAAAAGAAAGGATGTAGATGCGAAGCATTAAGAGGATAAATTTTTGGTTTCCCTTTGAGAGAGGATAAAAGATAATATCTTGATCCATACTTGTGGGTTATGATGTAGGGTCCAAGCTAATTGAAAGCAAACTTGCCTCTTTTTCTTTTCTCTATATTAGTCACATGTTGATTTTATTTGAGGATGAGGTCTATGATGTTGAATTCTTGTTCTTTTAGGTGATTTTTATAGGCATAATTGATTTTCTCTTGGTAGACATGAATATGGTTAAGTGATTCTAGGTGATGTTCATCAAGTATCTCAAGTCATGCTAGATGTTCTTGATGATAGTCACTCTTAGAAATGATGTCTTATAAGGATATGAAAAGAGAAGGAATATGGACTTTGATAGGCAAAAATATCTCTACTGTTAAGACTATAGAAAATTGAGTGGCACCCATAGAGATTCGAATGCTAGTGTGATAGGCCCATAAAGTTAAAAGGATATACAAGTGCCAATCCTGATCTAAAACACTAACTACTTTGGTTAACACATTTTTGAGGGTTTTGTTTGAAGATTCTACCTATTTATTTGCTTATGGATGGTAAGGTGAGAAAAAGCTTAAATTAATGCCAAATGTGTTGTAGAGACCTTGGAATTACCTATTTTTAAAAGATTTGCCATTATCAATGATGATCTTATAGGGAACACCAAAACAACAGATGATATGATGATTTATGAAGTCAAATATCTTATTGGCTTTAGTCAAGATGAGAGGAATGGCCTCCACTCATTTAGTGAAATAATCAATGGTGGTGATGATGGATTGGTGTTGTTGTGAAGAATGAGGATTGATTTCCCTAATGAGATCTAGTCTCCACTGTGAAAAGGGTAAAAAGTCCTTAGATAATTAAAGGCCATAGGTAGGTGCATGATACAAATTGGTTTGTTGTTGACATTTAACACACTTCTTTACATAATCATAATAGTCCTAGTTAAGGATGGGCCAATAGTAGCTAAGGTGAAGGATATGTTTAGTGATAGCTAAACCACTAAAGTGTCCCCCATAGATTTCATCATGTCTTTATTTAATAACATGAGATGTTTCATGGTTGCATAGACAACAGAGGAGGCCATCAAAACCTCATTTGAAAAGGATTCCCCTTAGTATGGTATAATGAGAGGTGCTCTGAACAAAGGCTCTTTGAGCATTCCTAGAGAGGATAGGAGGAATGATACTGAGGTTGAGGTAGTTGAAGGTTTGCTCGTACCAAGTGTCTGATGGAGATGTTTCCACAATACAAATGGTAGTATTGGTTAGAATGGATATAATAAGGTGTGATAAAATGGATGGATTGTGATAAAGAGTTTAGAATTGGTAGGCTCAGATGGGATTTGGGAAGAAAGGGAAACCATTGTATCTATGAACTTGTTGGTAGATAGTGGAGCAAGTTAGATAAGGTAATGATCAAATGATGTTAAGAGTAAATCTACTAGCTTTTTGTACTTTTAAAATACATCATTCTTACATTGGTAGGATCTATTGACCTAGTTGACCATAAGTTAGGAATCACCAAAGATAATGGTCATATTAAATCCCAAGGATAGAGTAGTTTAGAGACCTATTACTAGGTATTCATACTCATCAACATTGTTGGTACACTCACAATCAAGTTTAAAAGAAAGAGGAAGAGATTCACCATCGAGGGGAAAGAGAATAACTCTAGCACCCCCACTACACTAGAATTTCAAGACATTAAAGAACATAATTTGGTTGGTGGGATTATCTTGAGAAAGAGTCATGATGGACTCATCCAAAACTATAAAAGGAAGAGGTTGGTTATCTAGAAAAGGAGCTTCGACTAATTGGTTAGCAATGACTTGCCCTTTAATCAACTTCTGCTAAAAGAAATCAAGGTCAAACTTGATTATGAACATGAGCCACTTAGCCATACACTAGTTTTGGTATGGTTTAGAGTGCATGCACTTGAGTGGGTCAGTGTTAGTGATAATGATTTTTTTTTATTGAGGAGGTAATGATAAATTTTGGTAGCCATAAAGACTAAGGTGAGGTAAAGTTTCTCGAAATGGGTGTATCAAGTATCATACTCTATAAGTGTTTGAATTATATAGTAGATAGCTTGTTGTTTGTTTTGTTCATCCTAGTGAGTGAGCATTGACCCTAAAGAATGGTCAGTGGTAGATATATAAAGGTAGAAGGGTTGGTCTTATTTAGAAGGGATAAAAACAAGTGGAGAAAGAAGGTATTCTTTGAGTAAATTAAAGGATTTTTAACATTCCTTAGTCTACTTAAAAGATGTATCTTTTTTGAGATTATGGTGACAGGGTTGACATCTATCAAATAACTCAGAGATGAAGTGATGGATGGATTGTGTTGTCCCAAAAAATAGACTTCTCATTTTTGGGACAACATGTGAACTATTTTGGTTCAACAGACCAAAATAATCTCTTCCCTTCTCATAATTTGTTTTGAGCATTCAAATTCCTCATTTTTCAAGCTTCTCAAAAATCTATGAACTCTGTAGGCTTGAATCTATGGACTCTGCAAGAAGAAAATCTATGGACTCTACAAGCCAAGTTCAATGGGTTCAATGGTTCAATAGGTTGATTTCTATGGACTTTTTAGGAAAGAAGCAAGTTCTCAACACTTAGATGATTTCAAAGCTGGTTCAATGACAAGGTTAAACCAAAAGAGTTCATTGACAAGCTTCTAAGCAAGGATTGAACCATTGAATCATTGAACCTTGAACCATTTTGGTCCAACGAGTTCAATGGGTTCAAAGGTTCAACGTTAGTAGCAAGAGTTAAGCACATTTGTCAAGGTTCAAAGTTCAACTGCTTCAAGGTTCAATAGCTTCAAAACATTTATCAAAGAGAATAAGGATTGAATCATTGAACCGTTGAACCATTGAACCACTTTGGTTCAAAGTTTTAACAGGTTCAATGGTTCAACAGGTTCAATGACCAAATGGTTCAACGCGTTTGGTTCAAAAAGATCAAAAGGACTTAGCCAAATAAAAAGAATGAACTGATTGAACCATTGAACCTTGAACCAAAAGGTTCAATGAGTTCAAAAAGTTTAAAGGTTTAACCAGTGCGATGAAGATCAAAGAGCTTAGAAAGAACAAGGAAGTGACGGACAAAGGATGAACCAATGAACTGATTAAACGTTGAACCAAAAGAGTTCAAAGTTCAATGGTTCATGGCTTCAAAGGTTCAAAGGCGGCCACAGTCAAGGAAAGAAGCAACAAACAAGTTGTTTAATGGATGGTTTAACCAAGGAGAAGGAAAGTGATTGAACCAGGAAGCGATGGAATAAAAGAGGTAGAATGAACCGATGAACCAATGAACCAATCTACTTTCAGCAGGTTAAAAGTTTAAGGTTCAACATGGTTCAAAGTGGTTAGTGACCATTGACAACCCCACAGATGTCAAATTTAAAGTAAGGGAATATCTATTGAAATTCAAATAAAGTGTGGAACTTGAAGGAAGAACCAAGTGACTGGCTAAAAAGATAGCTCGAGAGCTTAAATTATAGGAAGAGACAAAGCTAGAAAGGACAAAAGTGGAAAGAGGGAAAAGCCTAAAATATCTATGTAGAAGTTATTCCAGTAGGTGAAATAGTCCACAAAGTAGATATTTAAGCTTGCAAACATTGAAGGCACAGCTTGTTGGTCTCCTTTGGAGTAAAGACAAAATGGATAGCTATGTAGATGTCAAAGGGGATAGACCAAATGATCTAGACTAAGGAGAAGACATATGGGATGAAATGACATGCCATAGTTAAGATAGCCACCCTATTTTTAATGCAGTCCTTTAACAAACTTGGAAATGCATTCAAGGCATTGAATGCATAGCATAAGCCTTTCCATGAAACAAAGCACCAAGTCTTTCTTGGCTACTATATATTGTAATCTCTTTTATTGTTTTAAAGGGATCTTCCCATTACCAGAAGCAAAACTCTACCCAAATTGAAAGGCATCACTGAGACTTTGAGCTCAGATTGTTTATCATATTTCTTTGTTTGAATTAAAAAGCAAGTTAATTTCATACTTTGTGCTGTTATATCTTGTATCATTCTAGGAGATTGTTCTTATGTCTATTTCCTAAATGTATTCTTGTTTATGCAATTTAATAAGTAGAGCTAGTGGAAGTGATAAGGAAGATGTCCTGAAGTCATCTACTTTCAGACTTTGTGTTGTCATAGTTGTCTTTAGTGTGTGTTTATTTTTTGTTTCTATGTAAAGGACCTTGGGATGACTTTGTGCCCTCATTGTTCTTCGTATCTCACTCTTGGGCAGTCAAGGTGGAAACTTTATGCTACATCTTAGATTGCTAGTTACTCTACACTCTGTTACTAGTTACTTATCCTACCAGAAAGATTCCTATTGTTTGCAAGAATAAGCACTTCTGAAAGAAGAGAAGTGCCTTATATCATTTCACTAGGATTTCTACTATCCAAGAAGGGATCTGGCTCTTGGCTGAATGTTACTTCTGAAAGAAGAGAAGTACCTTCACCAATCACCTAGGATTTTTCCTTTGATTTATGAGCATCATCTCTGAAAGAAGAGAGATGGATAATCTATCCTACCCCTGAGTGTTATTTTTTTCTTATATATATATAGTATATAGCACCTTTATACCTATAGGGAACCTCCCCTTGATGAGAAGAGAGATTTGTCCCCTTTGGATGTGGTAAACCTACAACTTTGGATGACCAATCTCCCTATGCTATGGTTGAAGATACCTATTTTGCTCACCAATTAGTTGGTGGACAAAATATTCACCCAACCATTTTTGGCAACTCTGTTAGGGATCAATGTGCAATTTAAAGCCTCAATTTTTAGATTGAAGCAGTCCCTACCCTTATCCATTATAGACTCTAGAGACTCCATTTTATGTCTTAACCATTATCATTATATCCTTACCATTTTCCTCCGTCTCCATTTTTTTATTTGGTTTACATAACTAGAGCTGCTGGGAAGGAGTGCACAATTTGAAGCCTCAAGCCTCAAGCTGAAGTAGGGCCAGTTCTTTTCCATTTTTGTTCTACAATCTGGCCACTCCACCTAGATTTGTTATCCTTGTTTTTCATAATTAAATCATGGCAGTTCAAGGCCCCTGGGGCAACTCATTTGGCCCACTCAACTTGACTCCACCTCTGCATGAACTTCCATGTAGCTCAAGAAAGAACTTCCCTAAATTATTTAGAGATGGGAGAGTTCACCCTTATGAAAAATTGTAGCCTTCAACATAGCCTGTGTTGTGATACAGTTGGAATTTGAAGACATGGAAGTCAGGCTTTTTGTGGAGACCCTACAAGGTGATGCTACAAAGTGGTTCTACCATCTGTAGGTTCGATCAGTGATAAACTAGAATACCCTAAAGGACAAATTTGAAGCCAGGTTCAAACCTATAGAAGATGCACATGCCTTGCTAGCCCAGCTCACATAGATGAAGAAGGATCCCCATGAACCTATGAGGGACTTCATTTCCAGGTTTGACAAGCTAAGGCATAGAATTCCCATGATCGCCCAACCAACACTTCAGAATCTCAAGTGTTTCTTCATCAACTCACAGCTACCTAAAGTGAGTTTCTTGCTGAGATGGGCTAGACACATAGACCTTGCTAATGCTCAAGAATTGGCTACTGAGGTAAAAGATGACCTTATCCTAGAAAGAAAGATAAGGAGAGACCCTAATAGAGGTAAACCCTCTTCATCTTTTGAATACTCACCTACAGCCACCACTAACCCAATGGTGCAAAAGTTGGCAAATGAACTGCAAGCCTTGAAAAGACAAATGGCCCAAGTTATGTCTAATCCTCCTAATTGGGATATGCCAAGGAGGACATTTCAAAATTAGGTGTACCAAGGCATTGTTGCTAGGAATCAAGGGCAACCAAATTGTCTTCCTCTCCCATTGAGGAACCTTGCCCTTGAAGTGCCTCCAACCAACTCAGCAGTTGGATATCTCAAAACTAAACATGATTTATCTTTCCAACCTAAGTTTGATAAAGAAAATGATGTTGATATCTTCACGAAGGGTCAAGAAGAGTTAGCTAACAACTCCCACATTGGTTTCCTAAATTATCAAGATGAACCTAGAGGTGAAGGTAATGCAGCTGAGGGGTCATATGTTGTATTCACTCGGTCCAAGAATCAAGCAACCCAACAAGTTAATAAGGATAAAGTAGAGGAGTGACCTTAATCAAAAGTTTCAATTGCTAAGTGAGGGTCCACTCTTCCTTTCCAGGCAAAGGACCTGGTGATTGAAAGAAAGGTAATTACCTTAAATGCCCCCAAGCCTTCTACTTCAAATTTGTAGTCCAGTCCTCCCCCTTCCAAAAATCAAAAGGATGAATTCTCATCCTCTGCTCCTGGCTCATTCTAGGCATTTGACATAATTGACCATATAAAGAAAACTAAAATTCAAATGTCTAAATTTGAATTCTTGCAGTCCCATCCTGATCAATTAGATAAATTGGTTCAGTGTGTGAAGAACCAAAATGCCCTTATAGGACAAACAATTCCCAAGGTGACTCGTGATTCCCTTAAGAATGCACCCACTAAGAACAACCTTGTCATCACTATCCTACTGCTCCTAATAAGACTGAACCTTTCTATGTCTCATTGCTAATAAATGGACATTAGCTGAACAACTACATCATCAATTTCAGAGCCTCAAACAATGTTATGCCTACCAAAGTGGCTTAATCCCTTGGCCTTACACTAACCAAAACCTTTGGTAGATGCTTCTCCATCGAAAACAAGCAAGTGCCACTATTGGGGCAAATTAAAGATGCATAATTTGCATTTACTGCCTTTCCAGACAAGTAAATCAAGATGACTGTCCTAGTGGCTGATGTCTCAGCATCATATGGCATCCTTCTTGGGAAGAACTTCTATAAGGATGTTGGAGGGGAATTAATCATGGACTTGTCTCAAGCAAGAATCCTTGTAAAAGGTGTAATGCAGAGGTTGCTTCCTGATAAGGAGGTAAAATGTGTTGTCACTTAGACATCAAGGCCTAAAGCTCAAATTCTATTTGAGTCTTTAGGCAGGGGTAATTATTTTGTATTTACTAAAGACATTCATGTTTTAGTATATGAAAATATTTTAGGTGATGATATAGGAATTGGTTCAGATGGAACAACACCAAGTATGTCTGATAGTGCCAATCATTGGCAGGTGTTAAATGGGAACAATCAAATCATATATTGGACTGAACTAGAAGAGCAACCAATGATGGTAATGGACCATGCCACTGCATACCAAAATTAGAAAAAATAACTCTTTGCCAAGAGAGCAAAAATTCATGGTTTTTAGATTAAAAGTCAAGTCTTACTATGGGGTAAGAGGAGAAAACCAAAGGGAAGACACAAAAAATTAGTTTCCTGGTGGAGAGTTCCATTCACCCATCACCGATTCTGGGAAGAAAATGGCTTCTTGCTAGTTTATCCAGGACATAACACCATTTTCACTACCTCTCAGGGGGCAACATCTGAAGTACTTCAATTTTTGAAGTACCAAATAAGTTCACCTATACATTTGTATATTTGTATAGTTTTTTGTACTTTGTGTTGTTCATTTTCATTTTTAGAACCTTTCTTTTTGGGTAGCATGACTCTATAGCCCAATGGCACACTTCAAGGCACTAGAGATTCTGGTTTCTACTCCCCTCAGTTGTTCCAAGTTCTCATCTGAAGGAAGTTCCTCAATTAGAGCTAGATGTTGTCCCCAAAAATAGACTTCTCATTTTTGGGACAACATGTGAACTATTTTGGTTCAACAGACCAAAATAATCTCTTCCCTTCTCAAAATTTGTTTTGAGCATTCAAATTCCTCATTTTTAAAGCTTCTCAGAAATCTATGGACTCTGTAGGCTTGAATCTACAGACTCTGCAAGCTTGAATCTACGGACTTTGTAGGAATAAAATCTATGGACTCTATAGGCCAAGTTTAATGGGTTCAATGGTTCAACAGGTTGATTTCTATAGACTCTATAGGAAATAAGCAAGCTCTCAACACTTAGGCAATTTCAAAGTTGGTTCAATGATAAGGTTCAACCAAAAGAGTTCATCATCAAGCTTTTAAGCAAGGATTGAACCATTGAACCTTGAACCATTTTGGTTCAATGGGTTCAATGGGTTCAAAGGCTCAACGTTAGTATCAAGATTTAAGTGCATTTTTCAAGGTTCAAAGTTTAACCACTTCAAGGTTCAATAGCTTCAAAACACATATCAAAGAGAAGAAGGCTTGAACCATTGAACCGTTGAACCTTTGAACCACTTTGGTTCAAAGGTTCAACATGTTCAATGGTTTAACAGGTTCAACGACCAAATGGTTCAATGCATTAGGTTCAAAAAGATCAAAATGACTTAGCCAAATAAAAATAATTAATCGATTAAACCGTTGAACCTTAAACCAAAAGGTTCAAAAAATTCACAAGTTCAAAGGTTCAACCAGTGTGATGAAGATCAAAGAGCTTAGAAAGAACAAGGAAGTGATGGACAAAGGATGAACCAATGAACTGATTGAACCTTGAACCGAAAGATTTCAAAGTTCAATGGTTCATGGGTTCAAAGGTTCAAAGGTAGCCTTAGTTAAGGAAAGAAGTAGCAAATAGGGGGTTCAACAGATGGTTCAACCAAGGAGTGAGAAAATGATTGAACCAGGAAGTGATGGAATAAAAGAGGCAGAATGAATTGATGAACCAATGAACCAATGTACTTTCATCAGGTTCAAAGGTTTAAGGTTCAACATGGTTCAAAGTGGCTAGCGACCATTTACGGCCCTACAAACGTCAAATTTAAAGTAAGTGAATATCTATTAAAATTCAAATAAAGCATGGAACTTGAAGGAAGAACCAAGTGACTGGCTGAAAAGATAGCCTGAGAGCTTAAATTCTAGGAAAAAGCCCAAAATATCTACACAAAAGTTATTCTAGTAGCTGGAATAGTCTGCAAAGTAGATATTTGAGCTTGTAAACATTGAAGGTACAACCTGTTGGTCTCTATTGGAGTAAAGACAAAATAGACAGCTGTGCAGATGTTAGAGGGGATAAAATAAATGATCCAGACTCAGGAGAAGACATATGGGATGAAATGACATGCCATAGTTAAGACAACAATCCTATTTTTAATGTAGTCCTTTGACAAACCTAGAAATGCATTCAAGGCATTGAAGCACAGCATGGGCCATTCCATGAAACAAAGTGCCAAGTCTTTCTTGGCTGCTATATATTACAATCTCTTTTATTTTTTTAAGGGGATCTTCCCATTACCAGAAGCAAAATTTTACCCAAATTGAAAGGCATCACTGAGACTTTGAGCTCAGATTGTTTATCATATTTCTTTGTTTGAATTAGAAAGCAAGTTACTTTTAGACTTTGTGATTTTATATCTTGTATCATTCTAGGAGATTGTTCTTATGTCTATTTCCTAAATGTATTCTTGTTTATGAAATTTAACAAGCAGAGTTAGTGGAAGTGATAAGGAAGATGTCTTGAAGTCAGCTACTTTCAAAATTTGTGCTGCCATAGTTGTCTTTAGTGTGTGTTTATTTTCTATTTCTATGTAAAGGACCTTGGGATGACTTTGTGCCCCCATTGTTCTTCGTATCTCACTCTTGGGTAGTCAAGGTGGAGACTTTGTGCTACATCTTAGATTTCTAGTTACTCTACACTCTGTTACCAGTTACTTATCCTACCAGAAAGATTCTTATTATTTGCAAGAACAAGCACTTCTGAAAGAAGAGAAGTGCCTTCTATCATTTCACTAGGATTTATACTATCTAAGAAGTGATCTAGCTCTTGGCTGAATGTTACTTCTGAAAGAAGAGAATTACCTTCACCAATCACCCAAGATTTATCCTTTGATTTGTGAGCATCATCTCTGAAAGAAGAGAGATGGATGATCTATCCTACCCCCGAGTGTTATTTTTTGCTTATATATATAGTATATAGCGCCTTTATACCTATAGGGAACCTCCCCTTGATGAGAGGAGAGATTTGTCCCCTTTGGATGTGGTAAACCTACAACTTTGGATGACCAATCTCCCTATGCTGTAGTTGAAAAGACCTATTTTTCTCACCAGTTAGCTGGTGGACAAAATATTCACCCAATAGATTGGAGCTTCCCCTATACGATATGAAGTTGTTTAAGGTGGGTTAGAGGTAGCATGTCAAAGATTGCTTTGCCATTGGTAGGGTCTGCTTTGATTCTTCAAAGAGAGATGATAAAGCCAAGAAGATTTCTAGATAGGACCCTGAAAATACATTTCTTGGGGTTGAGTCAGACATGGAAATGGATTAGGTACTAAAATATAATTTTGAGAATGTCTAGATGATCCTTGTGATATTTTGATTACCCAAGGAGATCATTTACATAATCCTCTATGATTTTATGGATGAGATAATGGAATATGTAGGTCATTACATGATAGTAGGTTACTCCAGTGTTCTTTAAACCAAATGGCATGACCTTATAGCAAAAGGTTCCCCATGGGGTGATGAAGGAATTTTTATGCTGATATTTGGAGGCAATAAAGATTTTATTATATCTTGAGAAACCATCTATGAGAGACAACATCTCATGGCCAGCTATAAGATCAACACGTTGATTGATGCTAGGCAAGGGAAGTCATACTTTGGATAAGCAAGGTTGAGGTCATGAAATTAAATACATAGGCAAAGTCCCTCTATGGGTTTGGTGATTAGAATGATATTAGAAACCCATTGTGGATAGTTAATGGTTTATATGAAGTCAATAGACAAGAGACACTGAAGCTCTTATTTGACTAGAAGGGTGATACAAGGATGCATCCTATGAAGTTTTTATCTAACAAGCTTTATATTAGCATGGATGAAAATGTTGTAGAGAGCAATGGAAGGGTAGATCTAAGGCATATCTTGATAAACCAAGAAAATTCTATAATTTATTCATGAAGGAAGAAAGGGTAATCTTGTTGCTTTATAGAATCTAAGGATTGACCAATATTTACAATGTAAGGGTTATCTTGAGTACCCAAGTTGACATCGATAGTGGATTCATTAAACATAGTTTGGTTCTCAAAGGGAAGGGATTTGCAGATAGAATAATCCCTCACACCAAGATAGGTGAGAATGGAATCTTCATCCTGATGTTGGATGGTGTTGATGGTAAGAGAATCATTTTCTATAATTTTAGGATGAATCAGAGGAAAGGTTTTAGTTCAACCATCCTTTTGATAGGTTAAGGGGCATAAAATAATGGTATTAACTTAAAAAAATGTTAGGAGGAATGATTTAAAAATATTGAGACGTCGAAAGATATTGAGTTGGTGAGGATGGGACATCTTCGTCAATGATGGTGATCAGTTTAGGTGAATTAGTGGGTTCTTCTAGTGGTATGAACCCAAGGCCAAATAACTCATGAGGTTTTTGGGTTTTGATTGAAGGTAAGTCATAAGATCCATGTTCATAATGGCCAAGGATGAATCCCTTTTAGGCACACCTATGCAGGTACAGTTTGGAAAATATGAGTTTGTCTAGATAGGAGAAGTTAGAGGTAAATAGTCAGGTGAAATAGGTATTCATAGAAGAAAGAAGTGGATGATCAATTTACACATATATTAATTTGGTTTTATGGTTAGGAGGCTCGAAATTAATTATGGTTATAATGTTACAATTGTAACTAGGATCATGGTCAGGGTTCCCATATTATTAAGGAGTAGGGAAAACATCCAAATATAAAAGATGATATTCCCATAGTGAGAGACATTCGAATATAGGTTCCAAAGGGTCCTCTAAGGGGATCTGAGAAGAAGGGATAGATGAGTTATTTGAAGCTTTATCGATGGTAGGGGTGGATTTGTTATTTATTGGTGATGAGGTGGATGAGGGAGGAAGAAGAACATTGTTGGGTTGATATGTCCTATTGCAAGATGCAAAAGGACTAGGGTTAACTTTTATGATAGTGACTTGATACTCATGTTCAAATTTGACACATAAATGTAAGGTAGATGGGACACAACTCATGACATAGATCTAAGGGCATACAAGTAAGATGTTATATTATAACTCACCTTATATAACATAAAAGATCTATGGAATTATGTGAGGTACCAAGTAGATGTGGAGGATGGCTATCCCCAAGGTAGTGGCCATAGTATCATTAAAGGAGTGGAGGACTACTATAGTTTTTGACATGATACTCTTTGTTAATTGGAGTTGGTCATAAGTATAAGAGGAGATAATGTTAATATTATCTTGTCCATCAATAATCACCCTTTTGATGTGGGTTTTATTGATGTATGTAGTGATGAAAAGGCAAGGATCATGATCTTCAAGATGAACATAAGTTATTTTTTAATCCTCGAAAGTGATAAGGGTGGAATGTTAAGGGCTATAACAAAGGATACAAGAGGTTGAGGATCTTTAGTTTGAAACTCTATAAATTAAAAAATCTCTATTAGTGTTTGATAGTGAGGGGTGAGGTACTGATTAATTCATATAAGCTCATCTTCACTAGTGCTTGGTGAAGTTGTTTCAACACTACCCATTGAATAGATTTAGAAGGTTTGGAGGTAGGGGCACCCAAAATGGATATTTTGGGTTTTGGTGAAGGTGAAGGCATTTGGGTTTAGTTAGAAGGTTGAGGGGTAGAAGAGTTTGTCCATGAAATAGACACTTTGGATTTTCCCTTATCCTTTTGATGGGCCTAAGATCAGGTAACCATATGGATAGTGTGGATGAGGGGAAGTGTTAGGCTAGATGGTTGCTTTTGTTCTTCCTCACTTTAAAATAAGAGTGGAGGAGTATGTAAGTGTTAGATGGGTTAATTTTGTGGTTGGGTTGGTAATGGGATCAAGGGAGGTTCATCTGATAATAGATCATCCTCATCCTGTAAGTTATGGACAAGTGCTTGGAGATCTTTATAGTTTTCCATGTCATGTCCAAGTGTCCTATGGTATGAGTAGATTAGATTATCATTGAACCAAGATGGTTTAGGACTTGAAGGGTTTGATAGGTGTTAGGATTAAGGAAGAGGTTTGAAACAACATTTATATAATAGTTGAATAATATTTGAGCAAAGATGTTAGGTTTTTGGTTTTAGGAGTGGGAGCCTTCTTAGAAGTAGGCTTCACCATGAAATTTGTAGGTGGTGGAATGGTTTTGGTAGGTGTTTTTGGTTGGGATTTCTTTGTTGTAGTTGGTTTTAAGGTGGATAATTTAGGGATGGATGATTTTGATGATGAAGGTTTGGATATAGATGGGAAGTTAGAGGTAGATAGGTTAGTTAAAAATGATGGGGAATTTGATAACTTGGTGGGGGTAGGTAAAGGTAGAATGAAAGGATAAGTTTTAGTTTGGGTAGTTATGGGAGGGTTCACCTTCTTAGTAGAAGGATGAGATTTTAGGATGGTTGAAAGATGGGGTCCTAAGATAGAAGGTAATCTAGAAGGAATTGGTATGTTTTTGGTTCTAGGTGGGAGTTTGGGTGAATCCATCTTCTTAGTTGGTCTAGTTAAGGTTTTATTTGGTGGAATAGATGGGGTTAAGTCCAAATTCAAATATGGGTGAGTAAGGATAGGAGTAGGAAGTATTCATAGGTTCTTGATAGGTTTGTTTAAAGAGGATTAAGGTGATTTGATAATTTTGGATGGAAGTGGTTTGGATGGTTCTCCTACGATTTTAGAAGAAGAGGTGTTTGATGAAGGGATTGAGGTGATGATAGGTTTGAGGGTGGATGAAAGTGAGGTTGAAGGTTCATGTTTTTTTTATAGGGGAGCCTAAGATGATGCAAAAATTTGGCTCTATCTAGATTAGGTTGAGAAGAGAACTCTAGACTTTGGACCAATCTAGAGAAGGGTTTGTAAACTGGTTAAATTCCTTGGTCATTGGTTTTGAAGATTAGGCCCATAGGTTGAGTTGAGGGAATGGTTTATTCGCCTTTTTTTTTATAGAAGGTTCCAAGATTTGTGAAGAAATTTCCTCCATGAAAGGAATAGGTAAGGTGATCTCTTTTTTTGGAATGGTTTTCAAAGAGAGAATGGATGGTTATATGATAGGGGAGGAAGGTGTGATGGCCTTTAGGGAAGGAGTGGAGGTGGTTTCCTCCTTTTTTTGGGTATCTAGAGGAATACTAGGTAATTACACCATTTCAACAAGTGAAGTAGAGGAAGAGGTAGTTGAGACAATGGTTTCCTCAATGATAGGTACACTGATATTAACATTGACCATATGGACCTCACAAGCATGAGATGATACTAGTTTGTTATCATCATAGTTGGTAGAAGGGGCATGATTGGGTAAAGTTTTCTGAAATATATCAAGGGACTAATTTTGGGATGTATTGGGATTATCAAATATAAGTTCTCCATTATAAATCAAGTTTCAGACAATGGTTTTGAAGGTGTTACACCTACTAATGTCATATCCAATGACATGGTGGAAAGCACATAGGTCATTCTTATTGTACCAACAAGGTGTAGGGAGAGAAGCATGAAATTATTGGGGAGGTTTTATGGGAATAAGTTGTATGATGTTGGATTTGAGAAATTTGTCCAAAACTAAAGCATAATACTCCCCTATTGGAGTGTATTTTTTTGGAGAAGCTAGGTTTTGATTTCATTTTTGTTGGTTGTAAGAGTTAGAGGGGTTGGTTTAGTTGGTTTGGTTGACAGTTGGTGGTGGAGCAATTTTAAGGATAACCAAGTTTTTGGATGCCTTTGTTTTGGTATTGGGATAGTTAGATTAATTGGGGGTTTTGGATGAGGAAGGATTATTGGATTTAAATCTATAATTTTTATTTCTTAGCTTCAATTTCCCTTCATCAATGTCTCTAATTTCTAGTTTGCATGCCATGGTGAAAGCCTCATCAAAGGTTCTAAAAGTTTGAAACTTAGATTAGGAGAGATGTGTTTGGCACAAACCTAAGAGAAAATTTCAAATAACTTTAGTTTAGATAAAGAGAAAGAGATTTGGTTGATAATACCTCTCCATCTAGCTATGAAATTGGCAATTGATTCATCATCAAATTGCCTGATGGAGTAGAGGTTGATGATAGAGACCCTTTTAGATATATTGACTGAGAAGTGATCTAAAAAGGTTTGGGCAATCTGGGAAAAGGAAAATATGGAGTGATTGGTGAGAGAACTATACCAATCCAAGGCTAGTCTAGATAGAGACATAGGAAAAGTGCAAAGGAAAACAACATTGCCATATGTAATCAAGTAACAAGAATGGTGAAATGATATTAAGTGTTGTTGGGGGTCCTCCTTATTTTAGAACTTAGAAACCTTGGGTATTTACCATTGAGGAGGTTAAGGTTAGATAAGAATAGATGGGTTAATAGGTTCATTGAATGTCAATCATAAGACGAGAGGTTATGAGCCCTAAAAATAGATGACTCTGGGTTGGTCATTTTATCCATTAACATTTTGACCAAATCTGTTTAAGGTTAGAAAGCTCTATAATTGAGTGGTAGGTTTAGTCGGGGTTGGATGGATGTAATATATGGATAAGCGATGGAAGGTTGAAGATACCACATATTAGTATGTGGTCATTGAAGGTTGGGATGATGCCACATAAGGGTTAATGGCCTCAAAAGGTTGGGTAGAAGTTGCTATGTATCCTTGTAGATTAGGAACATTGGTAGGATGTCATGGGTATTTGTTGAGGGATTTTTATGGGTTGGTTTGGAGTTATGAATGGGTTGGTAGTTGGTTCAGGTTGAGTGGTAACTCTAGTACTGATTGGTGGAAGGGTAGGAGGTATGCAAAGCACCAAATTTTGAAATGGGGTAGAAATTGGTGGGTTGGTAGTGATAAGGGGAATGATATAAATAGGGGTAGAATATATCCCTATGGTGGACAAAGTATGGGTAACAAAAGTTGGGGTTTTCATTATGTTGGAGGTGTTGGTTGGTGTAGGGGGTGTTTGACTATTGGTTAGGATGTTTGATTGAGTTTGGGTGGAGGTAGAAGATGGGTTATGGGTGGAAGAAGATGCTTGGATGATCATAGGTGAGGTAGAAGTGGTGAAAACCATAAGATGGGGTGGCATCCCATAAGGTGGATCTAAAGTATTAGGGGTACGGTGAGATAAAGTGTTGAGGTAATGTTGAAGGGCCATGGGTTTGTTATCAAGGAAGGTAGCAAAATTTGCATCACCCTTGATAACTATTCAAATCATGGTAGGAGGGGGAAAAAGATGAGGATAAATATCAACATCATAAGTATACTCCATATAGGAGGAAGAAGAGGAAGGTGGCTCTTTATGGGTTTGGTTCCTTAACTGTTATCTAATAAAGACCATGTGAGGAATAGAAAAGAAATGACAAAAAGATCACAACTCAAATAGAAATAAAGCAAAAGGAAAAAGATCTCAAGGTAATCAAAACATACACTAGAGTGAATTTAAAGACTTAGGATACTTTTTAGATCACTTTAGGTTTATGCCTTAGAAAGTGTGAAGAAGAATTATGGTTTATAGATCAGGTACTAAAGAGGAACTCTAAGATTGGTAATAGGTGTTAAAGGCTCTCAAAATTTGTATTGAAAGTCAGTATGTGACTTGATATTGGGGCCTACCCCCTCACTTCACACACCACAAAAATAAGGGTGTTGGGTGCTTAGCCAAGATATACTAAATTTTATAATTTAGACTCAACTAGAGAGCTGAATTTTGGCTTCTCTTCTTGGTAATGACCTCCAAATAAGATAGCCAAAAGGTAAAGTTTACCATGAGGTGATGAAATCCTAGTCAAGCCTTATGTCAATTGTTTTGATGTGTTGATTTATTATGTGTTTTGGTAAAGTGTGTGATAAAAAGAGTGAAACTATGATTGATTAATTTGCTTTTAAGTTAACTAGATGAACTAAAAACATGTAAGCAATCAATGTATGCAAGGTTTATTTTAAGCCCAAAATGATAATTTTAAATTTTTTGGTATGAGCATAGAATAAAGGATTAAAATGGAACCTAGATGATTCTAGGGCCCATTGGGCATGTTAAAATGGTTCTCTTAATTTCTTCTCATTTCTTAATTAAGGAAGAAGGTAAGAAACTAGTAATAAGGGTGTGGTATAAGAACCTAGTTTTTGTGCGTGCATGATCCAAATGAGTGTGGAGAGATCCTTTTTATATTAGAAGGATGACCTATATATAAAAATACACTCATGTAAATATGTTTTTATAAATATAGTAAGGTACACTACCTAGCGTGAGCTAGATCCAAGAAGCGTGAGCTTGTTAGGAGGCTGTCAATCCACTCTTTGATAACAATTAAGTTGAAAAAGATAAATATGAAATATTTTCATCAACTAATAGAAAGAAATAAATTGAAATACAAGAATAAATAGATTCTTGATAAATGAAATAAACAAAATATATAAATAATGAGTCAATACTAATGATAAAATAGGTCAAGTCAGGTTCAAAAAATTAGGCAAGGGTCTGTGAATAGGCAGGGACACAGAAAGTTAGATTTGGTTAGGGGTAAGGGGTTGTAAATAACTTATTATTATCTATTACCATAGTGATCATGAGTGGTTAGTGTGACCATCGATGGTTACCTATGGATTTTGAAGTTTCTCAAAAATGAGTTACAAAATGGATCAATGATCAGGTAAGGTTTTGTTAAGGGTCTGGTTAGGGACAAAGAAGTAAGAAGATAGGTGCAGGAGGTTTGATTTAATCTTGGAATTCAAAAACCAAAATAAACAAAGATAAAATACAAAATGTACCTAATGCTCTCTAAATGGTTAATGGTTGATTGCTAGAGCAATTTTGGCAGAGTAACGATACTTTACTTCAAGAGAAATTCTGGTAGAGGTTCAAATATTTATTACAATTATTGAATTTTTAGAAGGAAAATTGGATAGAAAAATTGAATAGTTGTGTGCTATAAAGCTTGTGATTATGGATCCCTTCTCACCTCCTACTCCCCTCCTTTTATAGGCAAAGAGAGATAGAGGATAGAAGGTTCCCTAGGAGGTTGGCTTGTTGATTTTGATGTTTCATAGTTCATTATCAATGAGAAAGGCAAACATATTAAATTGTGTTGTGATATATTCTACATGGTTAGTATTTATGTTATAATGAGGAAGACCTAACCATCGACGGTCAACCTAACTATTGGTAGTCATGCTGACCATCGACAGTCAAGGGTCTAGAGGTAAAGGGGTTAAGGTGAGTTAAAAGGGTTATTTTAAGAGTCACATTGTGTTTTATTGAGTTATTTAGCTAAGTATTTAACTTGACTCAGGGTCTGATGGGTTGGTTTGGCATTTGAATGCTTAGGTGGTCCTTAGGGGTTCTTTAACCATTTTGACATCTATAACCATTGTGTGCAGTTTTCTAGTGTCAACATTGTGGCTAATAAGATTTATAACTATACAATTTATTATAATACCTATGTCATAATCCATTCATAACCTTTATGCCATTATTATTTAAGGATTTATTTATTTTAGATTATATTGAAAAATTGATGACTCTCTTAATGGAATTATACCTTAGGATAATTACCCAAAAGTTAGCCAAAGGAAATTTATGGTTGATCAACTCGTCACCACACATATACCATCTCACAAACACTTCTAGGATACTATTATAGATTAATATTTCCTCTTAATCAAATGCATTGATCAATATCTCTTGCTTAAATAATACTTCCATAAGTTCACAATTGGAATTGAGGCTTAGGTCTACTAAGAGCATGAAATTAAAGTTTTTAAGCCTAAAACCTATAATAAAACCATACAAGAAGAATTACTTAAAGTCCACATCTACTTTTTCAAGGATTATTGGACATTCCATTTCATTATAGCCAAGTGCTTTGAAGGATTTTGGGCATGATATGTCCTCTTTCAAAATTTAAACAAGATTATTATTTTATATGTTTGATTTAACTTCAATGTTATAGAAACATGGTTTCATATGAATTCCTCATCCTTAGGGTGAAATAATACATTAATTTAGACATCAATTACATTTTTTAGGTGACTTACGTATTATATGTTACTAAATAAATGGTGCCTATCAACAAAAAAGTGAAAATATTTCATTATATCATGATCTTTATATAATTATTTCTAAATAGTTTACATGTTTCACTATCAAAGCAATCCTAGGAGATAAAACCACTGTTGCCAACTCTATTTCCTCCTCATTTTCCATTTTTCATGGGCATCAAGTGTGACATGATAAATAGTTACTCATCCACATTAGGAAATATCCATGCACCTTATCACCTAAGGATGCTTATCTTGTTTTCCATGTATACATTATCATTACTAAACAAAGGTCATGGTATAAACACATCATTCAATTCATTTAAAAATAAACATATCTTCCCAAACTAAATTTTGTCAAAAAAATAGACTTCATAAGCAAGACTTCAAATATGTGATTAAACATAACAACCTCCAATATTGTAATTCTAAAAGCAACTTAATATTTTTTTTTATTGAAGATGAAGTTAATTATATTTTTGATAAATCACATGGTGAATTTTATAAAGGCCATTCTAGTGGACACAATACAAACCACAAACTTCCACCTATAGGTGACTATAAGCCTACCTTTAAAAAATATTCCATCACTTTACTAATAAGTGTAATCTTTTCTAATTATATGATGATATAATTCATTCTCCCTAGATTGAACTTCACACCCTTGAATCTACCTATACTTTTTCTATGTGGAGATTTTATCTCATATACAAGTTACTTTGATCATAATATGGCCATGTTTTCATTATTACTGCTAATAAGTACTTTAAAAATTGGATAGAATCAATTCACCATGATAATGTTATTGAAATAACTATATACAAATATATCCTCAATTAGACTATTTATCATTTTAGTATTCCTCGCACCACCATATTTGACAATGGTTGGAATTTAGAAAATAATGACATGAAGCAACTCTGTGATAGATTCAAAATTACACAAAAAAATTTCACACCTTATTGTAAATAATGAAATGGTCAAGCTTAAGAAAACAATAAATACTTAAAAATATATTTAAAAATAATTTTAAGGATATTTTTAAATTATCATATCAATATTTATCATGCACTATGGGCCTATCCTAGGAGCATTTTCACTATCATTGGGGAAACTCCATTCTCTCTAGTCTATAACTCTAAAGTCATCCTCCTAATAAAAGTGGAGTTACCTTCATTTCATATTTATTTTCATAGTATTTTTTTAATTAATATATTAGTGAATCTAACATTCATTACTTATACCTACTAGGTGAACAACGTATGAGTGCTCTCTAGTACACTAATCAATACAAAAATCTCATCACTAAAAAACAAAATAATAAAGTCAAAGTTTTTAATTTGATATTAAAATTTAGTGTTAAAATTGGATCACACCATGAAAAAGAGGGTAAATATGACAAATATTAGTTGTGTTCTTACCTTACCAAAGACATATTTTGACCTAACAAATATGGACTAAAACATAATGGACATATCTTCAAAAAAATAACAAACACGTAGTTTTTAAAGAAGTAATTTGATTGGTATATGATTTTATTAGAATTTTTTTATCCATTTTTTTAAATTATTAATATATATAATTCATTATTTATAGTTAACCAATTTATTTTATTTTAGGCTAATATTTCTCTTAGGTTTCTCTCTAAATACTTTTTTTTGCATTATAATTTCATATACGTACGACTCTAAGTATTTTATCAATAGCCTCAACACCTATTATTTGTTATTTGGTATCCAATAATTTATATAAATTTTAGAACCAACCAATCCCTACCTCATAGACACCCATCATCTTTATTTTTGTCTTCAATATCCCTTTCACTCATTATTACACCTTTGTATTTTATTCGGACATTGATTCCCTTGTGGTTATTTAGTATCCTTTTAAATTCTCTCCCTCTTAGGTATATTTTTATTTTTATTACCTTATGATAAATTCATATATTTTATCATTATTTCACCCTTTTGGGTTTTGGATATCTCATTATTATCCTTTGTATGCTTCATATATTTATGTTCATATATGTTTATATTTATATGTATGTTTTTGCTTATCTACATTTTCTCACCCACATCTTACCCTCTCTTATGATGTAGTCTAAATATTCATATCATTGTATAATATTCATTTATATTTTTATTAAAATTAGGGAGATCCAATCATTCTACATTCACCTCTATATTTCACACTTTCCACTATTTTTTAGCTTAACAAGTTTAGTTTCAAGATTTTACTCTTCTCAAAAGTGAAATTCTAGGAGTATATAATCTTCTTGGTATATAGGTTCTTATATTTTATAGATAGGTCTAAAATATATTATATTTTTCATTTTTAACACCTATTTTTGGTTTCTTGAATATATAAGGAGGAAACTATAAAAACACAAAAAGAGTCAAAATTCATAACATCATAATAAAAAGGCAAATAAATAAAATATTAAAAGTCAAATCACACTAAGATATGTAATACTATTATGACACACTCCATATCCTAGTTGAATCTCAAATTCTATAATTTTCCTTATGATAGAGTCAAGGTCCATTAGGGAGCAATAGATAAATAATCTAGGGTAAGAAGTCACATGTACATATAATTAGTATAACCTAATTTCACACATAATTACCTAATCCTCACAATAAACTAATGGATATTTAATGGGCTATGAATAATGTGGATTACATTGTGGGAAGGTATAATCATTTTATCTTTCATGCATATTATCCTTCGTGGGATGATATTTATACTTCAATAGTTATCCCAAGCCTATGATTACTACGTAGGGTTATCTAGGGCCATTGATGTTAAAAAAATAGTCTTTCAAAACTAATTAAAGTCTCTTGTTTTTAGAAAAGAAAAAAAAAACCTTGGTGATTCCCTCTTTTCAATCACTCCATTACTTCCCCTTAATAGACATTTTTATTTTTGAATCTATCTCATATTTTGTGTTTCCTACTCTTCATTTCTTGTAGACATTTTAACATTATGATAAAATTTAACATTTAGAAGTCACTCTTTAAACCTTCCATTTTTTAAAATATGCTACATGTTTGCATTTTCATGAGATGGTATCTTGGAAATTTTCATATCTTTTGAGTATTGGTCATAATTATGTTTCAAACCTTGAGGTTTTTATTCATCCTTTTTATGGGACATTTAGAACCATTGCTACTTTATATCAATTAATTATATTTTCCCATGTGTTCTTCAGTTTTATTTTAGCCCTATGATGATGAATTTCCATGTTTCCCTTGTTATTATTTGCTTCCCTATGTTTTTTGGTTCTAAATTATCCTTATCATTCTTAGATTACATTTTTTGTAAGTTTTACAATCTTTTCCTATTTTTTTCATTTAATTCCATTTATTGACTATCTTATGTACACACATTGGTTTTATTCCAATTTTTTAGCCTTGTATCTTTAGGGTTTTGAAATTCAATTTATATTCCTGCCATGATCAATACTACGTTATTTACATTCATGTATTCAATAGAAAGATAATTCAAGGTATATATATGTTACTTTAATTCAATCATTTACCAAAATTTATTTCAACATTTCCTTTATGATTTTGTGTTGCTATGTATCTTTCCAAAAGAAACATTACATGTCATATTGTGGTGACACTTATGAGCTTTGGGTGGGGCATATGTATACAATGGTGTTTTTCATATTTATATTTTACTAAAAAAACTTTTTATAGGACTATTGGTTCATTAATATCCCTGAGTGCATGTCCTAAGGAGTGAAATAGGAAATAATTTGGTTTGGATCACAATGCTCTATAGGATATTTTCACATACTATCTAGTCATACCTTCATCACTATCAACTTAGCCTCTCTTAAGTGTGTTTTCTCTATTCCTTCTTTTTATACTTATGTTTATATGTGAAACCTCATTGTATATCCTATTGTATCAGTGCTACAAATATAGTTGATTCCTACCTATTTATCCATGTAATGTATTGGCACTACTAATATAATTTTGATCTTTCATGAGTATTTTTATTGTATCATGATTGAAGGTATAATACTATGTCAGTTGATACCATTGTACTATATTGAATTAGATCAATAATGTCAAATTTGAGTTACAATTAATTTATAAGTTTGGATCCATATGTATAGTGGTAATAAAATATCATTATTAACACACACAACACTCATATACTCTATTTACACTCATATTTTTGTCTTGAATTATTGGGTAAAAGTATATTATTGTGGAGGTCAAGTCTTTATTAAGCTCATTGAAGATTAATAGGAATAATTTGAACCAAGTTCATTCCCCATAGTCTTAGAATTCCAAAAATAAGAAAATGTAGGTCTTCATCCTTATCATTTGAGGTTTTCACCTATGACATCTCTTATAAAGTTACACTAGAGAAAAAAGAGAGATTGATGTGTTGACAAGTCAAACCAATGCATCTCTATCTATATTATCTTTCCATTATATATATATATATATATATATATATATATATATCACTTATTTTAGATTAGTGTGTATATTATTTTCACTAACCTTTCTTAGGTATCCTTTATGTCACAAACTAGCATACTATAGGGTGCTTAGGCTTTCCATTACAATCATAGTTTAGGTCTTTATTTAGGCTGAATTTGACTAGAATACAACTAAAATCAACTGTTTGGAATTTATAACTTGTTTAGTTTAGTTTATTTACCATATTTAATCTAGAATACCATGTTATTTACATATAATCGCATTGGGAACCTAGTGGTCACTAGGTTCCCAACATTGTTCTATAGATGTAATAGTTATTTTAAACCTAACTACTATTAAGTTCCTAACATTGCTATCTAGATATAATAGTTCCATATATATATATATATATATATATATATATATATATATATATATATATATAATAAGAGACATAAGCTGGTTGGGAACGTATTTTATATTAGATTTCCAATATTGGTCTTTATGTATTGTAATTTACTTAGTATTATTATATTCTTTCCATTGTGTTACAAAACATATAAATTTTCCTACTTATGGTACTTATAATTATATATTTGTATTTTATATTATAACATAATATAATTCAATTCATGGGTTCCCCATACATTAAAATTAAAACTTATGTTTTGATTAATAAAACATGTTTCAATTTAGAATGCAACATCAATAAACCAATAATAGTGAGCTCTAATCCTAAAAATACAAAAAATAAAAATTTTATTTGATAATATAATTATGGGAAGGGACCATACTTTTGTACATTTTGAGAAATTCAAATCTAAAATATCCACACATTCTAGGTATTATAGAAATAACCAATTAAAAAACCCAATACAGACCCCAAAAAAAATTCCCATATAAACAAAAAACCATATAACAACTAAACTAAGTATTACCACTAAAATTTATTTATAATGTTAAGGTTTACAACAATACCAAAACTTTAAAAAATATATAATCCACCACCAAAAACCATTAAATAACCAAATATAAGGTATTTTCAAAAAGTATACATCATTAAATATAGTCCAAATTAAAGTAAATTTACATCAAAATCATTAATGAAGACATTCCTAGTGAGGTAGTTCAACAACAAACTCAATATGTTAGGGACATATAAGACATTAGTTATTTACATTAAAAAAATTATAGACATGAATTGAAAAATAACACCCTTACAAGATATAAGATTCATTAATCTTACACAAACCAATTTCTTCACCAATTCCCATTTCAAAAAAGGACACCCTTACATTTTAGAAACTTTCAAAAATTAAGGGTTAAAATAATTATGGAATATATCTAATGATATTTCATAAATTTCATATCAACAAGGCTTATGAGAAATATTATCCAAGATAAAATGCAACATAAAAATAGAAATAGGATTCCAAAAAAATTCATAAACACCCAATTAACATGGAATAAGTAGAGGTTCATCATCCACAATCTTCTCTTTCACCATAAAATCTAATTACTTTAATTTTACATTTTAGAAACTTTCATAAATTAAGGGTCAAAATAATTTTGGAGAATATCTAGTGATATTTCATAAATTTCATATCAATAAGGCTTATAAATAATATTATCCAAGATAAAATGCAACATAAACACAAAAATAGTATTTCACAAAACATGGCACAAGTAGAGGTTTACCATCCACAATATTCTCTTTCACCATATAATATAATTCCTTTAATTTCACTATAAACCAACTCAATCTATAAGTCATGAACTTACTATTATAAAAAAAAAATTCACCCTTGAGGAGGGTGTTCAAGCCTCCTCACTTATGTGATAGCATGGGAAATATTCAAAGGTTGTGGGTGACCTTATAGATGAATAAAACCTCTAGATACGTATATCTCCCTTAATGTATCACTTAATAATTATTACTAAACCTATTGCTTACAAGGGAAAAAGGGAGAGAGAAATGAAAGCAAACTAAACTATGGAAGTGATGCACAAAACTTTGTGACCTATACCACTAATTTTAATGGGCATGAAGACCTATAAGACTGCAAGAAACATAAACTTCTCTTAAAGAGACTATATCACATCAATGATTTATAAAGAGGTAAGGTTAATTGAGATTATAAGGGAAGATATTTTCCACATCTAACTCCATGAAACCCCTGATGACACACTTCACAAATTGAAATAATGAGTAAAATTTCATGAAGGTAAAGAGAATGAGACAATAATCAAGATGGACTTAATCTATGCTTGATCATATCAACCATTTAAGGTATACACTACATACAACCATAATAGGAGGTAAAACAAGTAGTATTATTAATTAATAGGCATAAAAAAGAGTATGTCTATACCATACTCCTGGTGAAAGGATCCATTTTCAAGCCAAATTAGGCCGTACATATATAAGAGAATGAGGAGTGATATGATGAGCATAAGAGAAGTCTATGATAAGTGTCACATCATGAAGAAGCAAGTTAAAAACAATAAAACTACCAAAGGATATTAATTAAACTCTACTCAATGTGTGTCATCTTTGAGTGATCTTCTTCTTCATCAAGGTGGCATAGGAGATCATCATTGTCTTCTATGACTCATCCATCTTCTTTGAAACTACGCATTAGGAGTGATTATGAAGTGACAAGTCATGTTATTAGATTCTAATTTATTTTGTTTCATTATAAATATATTTAATATCTATATCCAATCATCTTTCCAACTTTGTTATACAACCTCCTTCATAACTCTCTCATTTGCTCTCTATGAAGGCTTATTCCTTGTAGCCTTGTTTTGACATAAATATCCTTGGTTCGAGTAATATGAAACACTTCCAGGAGAAATAAGGGAATATTTTAGTACCCTTTATCTCTTTACATATTCACTCAACATTTTAGGACTTAACTCCCAAGGTAGACCCACTTTCTCAACCCCCATCTTTCCCAATTAGGCATAATTAGGCTTAAAAAAAGCACACAATACTATATACCATAAAATACCATCAAATATACTCAAAAAAACATAAGTAATATAGGTAACATTAAATTAGGTAATTTATCAATTTTTAATGAATTTATAATTGTTGGAACTCAAGTTAAGCAAAAATTAAACTTTTTAGCCTTAAGTTGATCATGCATAGCCTTGAGTAGGCCGAGAGTAAATAAAAATTTAGGGGAGAAGTTTTATGGAATTTAAAAGTGTTAAAATACATATTTGAGGTATTCTAAAACATTAATAATCCCATAAAATGATTGTTTTCCCTTGAACAATCTTGAAAACACTCAAAACTGTGAATTTTTAGAATTTTATGAGTGCTCTTAGGACTCTCCAAGAGGTTGTAAGTTTCCTTTGTCTTATTGATCAATATATAAACACAAAAAACACTATCCAAGTATTCTAATGAATCACAAATACCTCAATAATTCATTACAAATTCAATCCTTACATCTTTCTTCTTATGTTTATACTAAAACTCCAATTGGCTAGATGTGCATTAGGTCTCTAGACTGCATATTGAGGATGAATCTCTCTCTTTTGTTATTCATGATGAATACACTGAAAATGAAATAATATTCATTGATATAAAGTTTATAATGACTTAAAAAATCCTCTCTTATTCATAAAAACTCTAAATCCAATATCAATGTTGCATACTCTCTTCAATTCTTGAGAGTAAACTTGCCTTATAAAGTAGGCACATATGTATGTATGCAAGATAGAGTTCTAGAGATAAACACTTTATGAAATCCATTCTTTATTTTAAAATATTAAATATACACCTATACCATATAAATATGGTGTGAGGATGACATTACCATGCATACAAAGCTTCAACATGACTATGATTGAGTCTCTATACCCTATTTTAGGCTTGCAACCTATAGAATTATGCCAATCTCTTCATTATTATACTCCAAAAATGAAAAAATACTGATAAAATAGGTATTTAAGATACATATATAGGTTATCCAAGTTTTATAGTTCTAAGTTATATGAATTTTGAATCATTTGGAAAACCAAAACAGTCGTTAGGTCTTTCTAGCCTAACTAAGCAGCCTAAGAGGTGTCAATATTATTAGCCATTGTTCATAGAGTAAATGAATATAACCATCATCCTAATGCAAAATTTTTTGAGTACATAGATCAATTTGACATACAAAAACACCATTCCAAACCATTCACTTTCTCCTTTATGGGTTGAGCAAAATATTGGTCTCCTCAAGCCTACACACTTGCAATTTTTGACCCAATCTAATTTTTTTGGGAAAACAGAGTCATCTTGATGTTTTCATTTTATTTAAAAATATTATTTAGGTATTTAAAATACCTCCATAAGACTTTAAGTAGATTTTTTATGGGTTCTTATTATTTTTACCCTAGCCACCACTATTTGATGTTATCTTAATCCTTCCAGGGTTCAATAACCTTACATACCTTATCTAGGGTATTTAATGAATTAAATAAATATTATACCTATATAAAAATGACAAGAGTGAATTATTTTATGTATTTTACAAGGTAGACCCATAGGTCTATGTCTAAGCCTAACAACTGTCAAAACTTTGAGAGTGAACTTTTGATGGGATCTTCTCATTCCCTTCAAATACAAAACTTATTGGGATATACTATATGGCTACATCATGCATCATGGATTATATGTCCCCACATAGACTCACAAAAACACTTGCTCAAACCATCTCATTTTCTAGCCTTCCATTGCTCCCAAACCATTCTTGAAATGGATTTTAAAATTTTTCAAGGAGATTAAAACATATATCATATTCTTAATATTCCTCTTCACTTATTTAAAATCCACACATATTTTTCAATGAAAAATAAGTAATTTTTTATTCAAGATCTCTCATAGTCTTGATATAATCTCTCAAGATTACCCTATTTTCCTACATTTTAGCTATGGATGGTTTATCTAACACAGAGAAGAACTAAATACTTTATAAATATCTAACTTAGATCTTGAAATAAATTAATCTTATCATTTAAAACCTCTCAAATATCAAACTAAACTCAAACCTCATGTTCGTCACATAATAGTGCATTTTAAGGTAGTGTTGTAGGCAACATAACAGTCCCTCTACTTCTATCTTTATCATGCATGGTCAAGTAGGAGTTTTGAGGTTGAGTCAAAGATGAGAAACAATTATAACTTATTGTATATGTATTTAAAACCATCCTTAAAACATTATATTTCACTGAGATTATCAACACAAGAGGTTTTCACTTAAGATCATGGATACAAAACTTCCTCAATTGTACATATTTGTACATTAACATTTCACTCCCTTATGCATGTGAGTTTTGGCCTAGAGATGGTGTGGATAGATTACCTAACCTATTTGAATATTTACACCTCATTTTCATGTTTTTAAACCACAATTATGCATAAAACACCTCACACTTCTCAAGAAACCTATCTAAACCTACAAATATTGATAAAATACTACATTCTTAGACTGGGCAGACCTGGACCATAGTTTTATGCACTAGTTTTTATATGGAGAGGGTAATTTATCTTAATAAAAATGTTTTAAAATCATTATTATACAATCATTGAGATCCAAAATGCATTCAAATGGGAAAACCAAGCCTTTAGGGTTTTACATGGGTTTTAGAGGCTCCTAGCTTCTTCATGACAGTTCATAAAACAAAAGGTCTCTATTTTTTAAAAAAATCCATGGATTAAGAGGGAATATATAACCCATGAAAAACCTACGTGAACTATTCCTAAGATGTTCCCTCCTTCATGATTGATACTTATCAAAATTTCCTTCCTTAGCTTGCCAAAAAACCCGATGGAGAAGATGAAAGGTTTTTTTATCCTTTCTTGGCTCCACCAACACTTCCAACACTTAATTTTCACCTAAAGTTTCCTAAATACACTAATATCATCATAATATTCTATAAAACTACCTCCTTTCATGTTGGAACTTACTTTTGGAAGCCTTGACATGTGTATTTTCAATGTTGCATAACTCAATTAAGAATGAAACAAGGAGAAGTTACCTTAATATTTTCAAACATACCTTAAAATGTGTTAAACCCATTATGAAGGTTAAATTTATTAACATTGGTTATAAAAATTAATTTTATGAATTAAAATTTTGAATAGGCCACCCTAGAAGACCCTGCTCACCACTAGGAACAAAACCACTCTTTACCATGACAAGATAATATATGACCTTGACCAACACTTTCAAGAGATGTAAATAGAGTTAAAAAACCTAGATATCAAGTTTTTAATATCACTCACTTATGGTATCCAATTTTTTTATAACACTTACCATGAAAATAAAACCACTTGACTAGGTCACACTAGAAGACCCTACTCACCACTAGGAACAAAAACACTCTTTACCATGAAAAGACAATATATGACCTAGACTAACACTTTCAAGGGATATAAATAGAGTTAAAAAACATAGCTATCAATTTTTTAATATCACTCACTTATGGTATCCAATTTTTATAACACCTACAATTTTGGACCCAATCTAAATTTTTTGGGCAAATAGAGTCATCTTGATGTTTTCATTTGATTTAAAAAGATTATTTATGTATTTAAAATACCTCCAGAATACTTTAATTAGATTTTTTATGGGTTCTTATTATTTTGATGATATCCACCACTATTTGATGTTATCTCAATACTTATAGGGTTCAAATCACCTTACATACCTTCTCTAGGGTATTTATTGAATTACATAAATATTATACCTATATAAAAATGACAAGAGTGAATTATTTTATGTATTTTACAAGGTAGACCCATAGGTCTGTGTCTAAGCCTAACAACTATCAAAACTTTGAGAGTGAATTTATGATGGGATATTCTCATTCCATTCAAATACAAAAATTATTGGGATCTCCTTCATGGCTACATCATGCATCATGGATAATATGTCCCCACATAGACTCACAAAAATACTTGCTCAAACCATCTCATTTTCTAGCCTTCCATTGCTCCCATACCATTCTTGAAATGGATTTTGAACTTTTTCAAGGAGATTCAAACATATATCATATTCTCAATATTACTCTTCACTTATTTAAAATACACACACAAATTTTTCAATGAAAAATAAGTGATTTTATATTCAAGATCTGTCATAGTCTTGATACAATCTCTCAAGATTACCCTATTTTCCTACATTTTAGCTGTGGATGGTTTATCTAACACATAAAAGGACTAAATATTTTATAAATTTATAACTTAGATCTTGAAATAAATTAATATTATCATTTAAAACCTCTCACATATCAAACTACAGTCAAACCTCATGTTCATCACATAATAGTGCATTTTAAGGTAGTGTTGTAGGCAACATAATAGTCCCTCTACTTCTATATTTTTCATTCATGGTCAAGTAGGAGTTTTGAGGTTGAGTCAAAGATGATAAATAATGATAAATTATTGTATATGTATTTAACACCATCCTTAAAACATTATATTGCACTGAGATTATCAACACAAGAGGTTTTCACTTAAGATCATGGATACAAAACTTCCTCAATTGTACATATTTGTACATTAACATTTCAACTCCCTTATGCATGTGAATTTTGGAATAGAGATGGTGTGGATGGATTAGCTAACCTATTTTAATATTTCTACCTCATTTTCATGTTTTTATAATGACAATTATGCATAAAACACCTCACACTTCTCAAGAAACCTATCTAAACCTACAAATATTGATAAAATACTACATTTTTGGCATGGGCAGACTTGGAACATAGTTTTATGCACTAGTTTTTATATGGATATGGTAGTTTAGTTTAATTAAAATGTTTTAAAATCATTAATATACCCTCATTGAGATCCAAAATGCATTCAAATGGGAAAACCAAGCCTTTAGGGTTTTACATGGGTTTTAGAGGCTCCTAGCTTCTTCATGATAGTTCATAAAGCACAAGGTCTCTATTTAAAAAAAAATTCCATGGATTAAGAGGGCATATATAATGAATACAAAACCTACGTGAACTAGTTCTAAGATGTTCCCTCCTTCATGATTGATACTTATCAAAATTTCCTTCCTTAGCTTGCCAAAAAACTTGATGGAGAAGATGAAAGGTTTTTTGTCCTTTCTTGGCTCCACCAACACTTCTAGCACTTAATTTTCACCTAAATTTACCTAAATACACTAATAACATCATAATATGTTGTAAAACTACCTCCTTTCATGTTGGAAATTGATTTTGGAAGCCTTGACATGTGTATTTTCAATGTTGCATAACTCAATTAAGAATGAAACAAGGAGAAGTTACCTTAATATTTTAAAACATAAATTAAAATGTGTTAAACACCTTATTAAGGTTCAATTTATTAACATTGGTTATAAAACTAAGTGTCATGACTTAAAATTTTGACTAGGCCACCCTAGAAGACCCTGCTCACCACTAGGAACAAAACCACTCTTTAACATGAGAAGACAATAAATGACCTAGAACAATACTTTCAAGGGATATAAATAGAGTTAAAAAACATAGATATCAATTTTTTAATATCACTCACTTATGGTATCCAATTTTTTCTAACACTTACCATGAAAATAAAACCACTTGACTAGGCCACCTAGAAGACCCTGGTCACCACTAGGAACAAAACCATGCTTTACCATGACAAGACAATATATGACATAGAACAATACTTTCAAGGGATATAAATATAGTTAAACAACCTAGCTATAAAGTTTTTAATATCACTCACTTGTGGTATCTAATTTTTTATAACACTTACCATGAAAATAAAACCACTTGACTAGGCCACCCTAGAAGACCCTGCTCACCACTAGGAACAAAACCACTCTTTACCATGACAAGACAATATATGACCTAGACCAACACTGTCAAGGGATATAAATAGAGTTAAATAGCCTAGCTATCAAGTTTTTAATATCACTCACTTATGGTATCCAATTTTTTCTAACACCTATAATTTTGGACCCAGTCTAAATTTTTTGGGTAAATAGAGTCATCTTGATGTTTTCATTTGATTTAAAAAGATTATTTAGGTATTTAAAATGCCTCCATAAGACTTTAAGTATATTTTTTATGAGTTCTTATTATTTTGACCCTAGCCACCAATATTTGATGTTATCTCAATCCTTCCAAGGTTCAAATCACCTTACATACCTTCTCTAGGGTATTTCTTGAATTACATAAATCTTATACCTATATAAAAATGATGAGTGAATTATTTTATGTATTTTACAAGGCAGACCCATAGGTCTATGTCTAAGCCTAACAACTATCAAAACTTTGAGAGTGAATTTTTGATGGGATCTTCTCATTCCCTTCAAATACAAAACTTATTGGGATCTCCTTTATGGCTACATCATGCATCATGGATTATATGTCCCCACATAGACTCAAAAAAAAACTTGCTCAAACCACCTCATTTTCTAGCCTTCCATTGCTCCCAAACCATTCTTGAAATGGATTTTGAAAAATTTCAAGGACATTCAAACCTATATCATATTCTAAATATTACTCTTCACTTATTTAAAATCCACACATATATTTTACAATGAAAAATAAGTTATTTTTTATTCAAGATCTCTCATAGTCTTGATATAATCTCTCAAGATTACCCTATTTTCCTACATTTTAGCTATGGATGGTTTATCTAACATAGATAAGAACTAAATATTTTATAAATATCTACCTTAGATCTTGAAATAAATTAATATTATCATTTAAAACCTCTCACATATCAAATTACACTCAAACCTCATGTTCATCACATAATAGTGCATTTTAAGGTAGTGTTGTTGGCAACATAATAGTCCCTCTACTTCTATCTTTATCATGCATAGTCAAGTAGGAGTTTTGAGGTTGATTCAAAGATGAGAAAAAATTATAACTTATTGTATATGTATTTAACACCATCCTTAAAACATTATATTGCACTGAGATTATCAACACAAGAGGTTTTCACTTAAGATCATGGATACAAAAATTCCTCAATTGTACATATTTGTACATTAACATTTCAACTCCCTTATGCATGTGAATTTTGGAATAGAGATGGTGTGGATGGATTAGCTAACCTATTTTAATATTTCTACCTCATTTTCATGTTTTTATAATGACAATTATGCATAAAACACCTCACACTTCTCAAGAAACCTATCTAAACCTACAAATATTGATAAAATACTACATTTTTGGCATGGGCAGACTTGGACCATAGTTTTATGCACTAGTTTTTATATGGATATGGTAGTTTAGTTTAATTAAAATGTTTTAAAATCATTAATATACCCTCATTGAGATCCAAAATGCATTCAAATGGGAAAACCAAGCCTTTAGGGTTTTACATGGGTTTTAGAGGCTCCTAGCTTCTTCATGATAGTTCATAAAGCACAAGGTCTCTATTTAAAAAAAAATTCCATGGATTAAGAGGGCATATATAATGAATACAAAACCTACGTGAACTAGTTCTAAGATGTTCCCTCCTTCATGATTGATACTTATCAAAATTTCCTTCCTTAGCTTGCCAAAAAACTTGATGGAGAAGATGAAAGGTTTTTTGTCCTTTCTTGGCTCCACCAACACTTCTAGCACTTAATTTTCACCTAAATTTACCTAAATACACTAATACCATCATAATATGTTGTAAAACTACCTCCTTTCATGTTGGAAATTGATTTTGGAAGCCTTGACATGTGTATTTTCAATGTTGCATAACTCAATTAAGAATGAAACAAGGAGAAGTTACCTTAATATTTTCAAACATACCTTAAAATGTGTTAAAAACTTATGAAGTTTCAAGTTATTAACAATGGTTATAAAACTAAGTGTTATGACTTAACTTTTTAACTAGGCCACCCTAAAAGACCCTGCTCACCACTAGGAACAAAACCACTCTTTACCATGACAAGACAATATATGACCTAGAACAACAATTTCAAGGGATATAAATAGATTTAAACAATCTAGATATCAAAATTTTAATATCACTCACTTATGGTATCCAATTTTTTCTAACAATCAAGTTTTTAGTAATCTAGCTATCAAGTTCTTAATAATATTTTTCTAAGTAATTTTTTGTTTATTTATAATTGACTGAAGAATGGATTCATTTATATCTTGGTCTTGAACCCTAAAATTTAGATTCACCCCAAATATCTCATGTAATTCCTCCACCTTCCAATATTTTTTCATAATACATAAATTATATTTAATTAAACATGATTTGATGAATATCAAGGTATTTAATGATGAGGGATAAGATATTAAACACAATTTACCATCACATAAGGGAGGTTTATATATACCATTCTCACCTTATACTATATTATAGGACAAATCTATTGAAAAATTAAATAATAAACAAGTGGTAATGAAACAAATGAAATATAATAAGCTAAAATATAACATCACCAAAAATATATTAATTAATAATTTAAATTCAAATAACCACATGTAGATTAAATTCCAAGGAAAGGCCATCATTACTGAGCTTGTACTCATCACACAATCCAACCAAGCACCCACAAAATGTTTAGTATATGTTGAACAAGGGATTTAAATCTATAAATCACATAAACAAAATTATTAAATATTTTATAGTTAATACATATAAAACCTTGTTATAAAAGCCACTAATAATATACATTAGATAATAAAAATACCCATAAGAAGAAGAAAGTTTATCCTTATGATTTGTTGAAGTAATTCTTCCAACCCCTCCCATCTCATTATATTATTTGATGTAACATAATTACCATTGTTTTGAATAATGGATCTAATTTTATTAATTATTTTAACAAGATAATTTATTTCTCTGAAAATATTGTAAAGGTAATTTCATAAAAAATTCTATCCAAGACTAATGCTTCATCTAAGAGGCACCTTATGTTCATGTGAGGTATACCTTTTTATTTAAAGCATTGATGATAATTACAAGATCATCCCTCTACTAATATATTTTTTATTTTACATTCTATTGCAAGATTTAGGCCTTCAACACATGCTCATATATATATATATATATATATATATATATATATATATATATATATATATATATATATATATATATATATAAAGACTGGATTAGAAATCCATTTTAATTTTTTGATTATTACTCTAGCTTAAACTGGTTTAACATTACCTTTTTAGGCCTCATCAAAACTTAGTTTAAATATCCTATTGTATAATTTTTATACCTATCATCTACTCATAAAGGTGTTGAAGTTTGTAAAATTTTCAAATTTCTCAATAATATCCATTTAAAATACAATATGTCTTTCCCTTCCAATGCATATTTATTTTGGAAGGGAAACATTTTGAGTAAACACATTTTGAAAGACAAACTCTAATTGGTTCACTAGAATACCCAAAGTTATCAATTTATCCTTATAAATTATATTATTAAATTACTTCCACAAATTTTACAGAATCAGTGATGGATCCATTCTCCATAAAAATTTGACTTGATCTCTCTTACCTTTGTCTCAGGAGAGAAAAATATAATGAATGTCTACATGATAAGTCCAGATATAATTAATTTTATGAAAAAAAAATTCCACACTTACTAAGAAAATGATAATTCAATAATAAGTATTAAGATCTACATTAAAAAATAAAGTGTACACTTTGAATCACCTTAAAATCAAAATCTCTGCAATTTATCCCAAATAAGGATTTTATTTTTAAAATCCATCTAGAGGAAAATGTTGGCTTTTGGGAGACTCATAAAGCACCAAATTCAATTCCATGACAAAAAATAAATAAAATTAATTCAATAATAACAAAACTAAAATTAGCATCAACGATAAAAACAAATGTCAATATTGAAATATAATATTTTTGTTATTGAAATCTGATTTTAATGATATTCGATTCTAATTTTGTTGATATTTATTTTTCATTGATATTAGAATCCATTTTTTCTCAATATTGGAGTCCAATTTCTTATCTAATGGAAAATGATTATATATATCTTGTAATCATATTTATTTAATATAGATATTTAAATCTAATTTTTGTTACTTCAAGTTATTTTCTTGACTAAAATATTTCCATATTTAGTGAAATAATCACTTTTCAACTTATATTTACAAATATCCTATTGTACACATCATATTAATAGTCTCAAGTTATTATGATGAAGTTAGTATCCCCCCTAAGGTGGATAGTGTCATCCATGCATAAAGTAAATATGCAGCTTAAATATATCATCTCCTTGCATGTGTAGCCCCTCAATTCAATGCACCAAATCATGATCCTATAGATTTGAATTCATTTTGAGGTAAGGGGATACAATTATATTAATGTTAATTTGGTAGTAATTCCCTTTGATTCAAGACCTTGCCATTTAGACTACATCTAGAACTCTCAGCTCACTCTCTCCATCCTTACACTTATAACAACCATGGGTTATGATAGAGACCATTTAGAGACAACTTCTTGTAAAGAGGTTAAAAATAAAAGGTCTAGAAGAAAATAAAGAAGGGGTGGCTTACAGAGTTTATGGAGTGCATTACTGAACACAATACCATGGTTGCCAATATTTCATCACTGCACGGACAAAAAGGAAGGTTACCATGTGGGGCATTTCCATAAATGTCTCTGAGGATTTTATTGGCAATGCCATGGGTATGTGTTGTACTAGCACAAAAAAATTCAAAGATAAGTCTAAGAAACATGAATCCATACATCATCTCTTTTAAACTAAGGACTTTATGCAAACTGATAAAAAGGGTTTTTCTCATGATAACCTACCATGATATTGGCCTGATGTCTACCTTCAAGTCATGAGGTACATGAATCTGAAATTTAAGTACACCCTAATTTTTTCTCACAATTTACTTCTCCTTAATCATTTCATCAATTTTAAAATTAGTCTCCCTTATTTCCTTCTCAAGTCTTTGGAAAGCACTATCCTTCTCCACTAGGTTAATGTTACTAACCCCATCTTCCATCAAGGTCTTATCCTTCTGCTTGTAAAACATGGCTAGACCCTCCTAGGTTAGAAGGTTCCCTTGAGAGGATCCTCTTTTGAGGACTCTCAAGAGGACTCCTTAGAGGAAGATCCTAAAAATGGATCCCACCCACCCCTTGAATGCTCCCCCTAAAATAGATTATCCCAATCCCCACCTGATGACCTTCCACTTAAGATAATTTTAATCCCCAAGCTGAAACCCATCAAAATTGGGTCTCCCACTACCTCATATTAGAAAGGTAAGGCCAATGTAACAGAGGAGTTTGATAAAAACAAACAAATGTTGGAAAATTTTAATTTGAAGTTTTAGTAGGCATGTTTTGGCTTGGCAAAGATTATATAAGATTGGAAAGAGCTTCACCAAGTGGTAGAGGCCACTGTTTAGAATTTTGTTCATTCTACGTATCCCCATCCCCAATCCCGTATTATAAAATCCCCCAAGGTCTTAAAATGCCCCCTGGGTTCCCCCATGGGGTCACCCTAAAGCAAAACCTTTTACAAGTGAAAGGTAGGAAGTAACCTAGGATGATATTCCCTATGGAAGATGAAGGCCCTAAGAATCATACCCATGCCAATGTATCAAAATGCAAACCCAAAATTTTAGTAAAGGACTGTTATGCTATTGAAGACACCAAAGAGGATCCCTCCACATAATCTATTTTTTTTCTATTTTCTATTTTATTGTTCTCTAGTTTCTAGTCTTTCTTTTTGCTTGTTCGGCTGAGGAGGGCCTGTTTAAATTGTTGTATTTCACTTTGAGGTTCCAAGTCCCTATAAAACTTAATTTTACCCTATCAAATAAAAATAGTCTCATGTGTTAGTACAACCATAGTATTAAGAGTCTAATTTAAAGGTATAATTTGATTATGTAATTTGAACATATGATTAATAAAGGTATAATAAGTTCGACCACACATATCAATATCATTAATTGTGGAATAATCATTCATGCTAGCTACCTCGTTAACTTTTTTTTATCAATTTAAGTAAGGAAAGAAGGATTTTTCAAAACATGTCTAATATTTTTAATAGATTCATCATTCTTAACATCTAAAGGAGTATAAATGTACAATCATATGTATTCAATGATTATTTTTAGTATTTCCATTTAAAGAAAGTGTAAGTGGACAATATTTTTTAATATTTATATCACTTTCAACATTTTCATTTAAATAGAGAGTAGAAAGATAAGTGTTTTAATTATTTTTATCATTTCTATTCAAAGAGAGAGTAGGAACACAAGCATTCTCAAAAGTTTCATTTACATCAGATTTTACATAATATTTGAATTGTATTTCACACATTGAGGTTCAAAACCAAATTTATTTAAGCTACTTTCCTTAAGACTAACACATTTTACTATGTTTTCCTTAGTGTTATTTCTAGGAAATTTAGAATTATATACTTAATAAAGGTCAAATAAATACAAAAACATGTAAACAAAAAAACATAATTTTCATTATTACATGGTATAATAGGGTTGAAACTAATTTCCCTAGTTTTTCATCTAGATCATCCTTTGTAGTATAATAATGATACTCATCATTATTACCATTGTATAAAGTAACTTTAAAAACAAGAGGCATGAAAAACACAATAATTTTAAGCATAATTAATAGATGTATGTTCATTATTTAGAAACATTAATCAAAGGATAAATCCATCATATGTAAGATAGGGTTTGAAAGACACACACAATACCCATGATATTGATATTTTCAATATTAAGACTAAAATATTAGAGAAAATCATATTTTAAAAATCCATAATAGAAAACCCTAGATGAAAAGAGAGTATTAAACTTTAGTGTTGATTAGTTCAAAAACTAAGAGATTTACCAAAGTGTTTTAATAATGTATCACACAATGATGTTTACACATGTAAAAGCATAAAATTCATTGCATAGCACAAATATGACTAAATATAGTAAATAAAGTCATATTTGTAGATTTACAATGTGATAAAATAGAAAAAATAAGTTTTGAAATTTAAATAAGAGGGATGATATAGATATAAATGTTTTATAACTTACATATGTAATTTTAGAGGATGTCACAATTATAAAATTTACTTAAGACAACAAGAAAAATTGTAATTAATAAACCATTTTGTGCTCCTTTAAGTTAAAAAACAAGTCATATTCAATAACTCAATGGTTTTGTACTAGGACATAATAAAGAAGGGATAAAATAGGTGGGTTTAAAGTGTCCTTTATATTTTTAAGTGTTCTCTAATCACTTTTGAGACTTTATTTTTTGGGTAATTATTTAGTTTGACTATGTACATGTATGTATTAGTATTTCTCATAATTGGTGGGTAAAATATTTTGTTTTTTACTTGTCATTTTATTTTTACCTAATCTTCAACAATGGTGCCAAAAAAAGTGTGTTTAATTTAGTTGGTTTGAAAAAACTCTTGCATTGTAGCTACATTACCCATATGCTTGAAATCAGTATCAATGTAGCTTTTTTGTGCATGTGAGTGTGATAATAAATAATCAAATAAAATGAAATTATCTTCTCTAAAACCTTATTTTGGCATAATACCTTAACACTATATGGATGAGGTATAAATAAATCAATGTGCACACTTGTTTGATGTGATGACCTCTTGATAAGACTTGACAAAATAGGCATAAACAAATCAACTTATAAGAGGTTTGGGTGAGAATATTATAAAATCAAATGACTATAGGTACCTTTGTATATATAGGATCCTCAAAAAAATATCTATATTTGGGCTCATATTAAAATACATTAAAAGGTGATAGTCAAGACATAAGGGACCCATAAGTGACCCATAAGTTAAGGAGATATTTGTATGGGTTGATTAAGACTTAGGAAAAAATACTGAAATAGTGTTTTAGACATTATGAGAGCATAAAAGATCATATAAAGTAAATTTAATAGTTTATATATAGGATGTCAAACATTATACATTAATGGGTATATTATCATTATCTAAAAGTGAAAAAAATCAAGTTATGAGGAGAAAATGTACTAAAAATAGCTAAATGTGTGTACATGGATCGAGTGTGATAAAACAAGAAAAAGAAATTATTAAAAGTTGTCTAATATTTTAATTAGGTGTATACACTCATTTGTGTTTTATTAAAATATTAAATCAATTTTTAGTTATTTTATTTTCATACTATAAATAGATTGTGATAAGAAAGCTCTTGTTGGAATAGACTTATGTACTTTAAGATTAATTTTCCTTTCCTTAGGTATAAATATTTTATCTCCCTTCAGTATTTCCTTATGTATAACCTCATCTTTATTTTTATATAAAGTTGAAATTCTAATTAATTGAAGTTAATTGGTATTTATGTATGAAATTTAAACATTAATGCAAAGTATAAGGAATTTTCTTCATTTGGTGTATTTAAGGTCTAGTAATAAAACATCACAAGATGCATTTTTTGGGACAAAATGTAAAAACAAAAAATTGCATTAGGACTCATTTAAGTATGAAAAATAATACAACCTAGAGGCTCTTTAGTTATACCATCACACCCCATCATAATTGTTTGCATATATTATAAAATGAATTTAATATATATTCTGAGACTATGAATGAATTCATCAATACAAATTAAATATTAAGGTTTGAACCATTATCAACCATGAATTCTTATTTTTATTAACAATGTTCACCTATGAAAGCTATTATGAATAAATATCTGTAATATGTGTTATTACTTGTAATCTCACTATCATCAAACACAATATGAGTAATTCTTTTATTTATCATTATTGTTTTAGATATAGTAATAAAACCATCAAGTGGATGAGAATTAGTAATATTTAGTGCTTAAATTTTATTTTTATAATCTATAATGTGGATATTTAAATTATCTTTAGTTTGGTTTTTATTATTTAGAAGAGCATCTGATAAAATTTGTAGGTATTATATTGGTGGAAACATTGATTCATTCAATTTTTATTTTTTCCCTCTACTTGAATTACATCATATTAATTTTATTCATTCAATTAACTCTTTTATTTGAATTATTTTATAAAATTATTTGATAATTACATGATAATTTTACATCATAATTCTTAGAAAATGGTATTGAATGATCAAAATATCTTATTGGAGTAAAATTAAATGTGCTACACTCAAGAAATCACTTCAAAACATTTTTCAAATTTTTACTTAGCATAGTGAATTTCATACTTTCCATTTTTTAAGGTGACACAAAACTTTTAGATGTTTTTAATATAAAATTGACCACAATCCTAGCCTAATTTTTGGGTTGAAATCCATTCTAATTAAATTTAGATTTTAATTGTTCCTTATATGGAAGCTTGGTGTCATTAATATTTTGAGCATTTGATACATAATTTAGGAATATTTGCATCTAAAATATTTACCTCAAAGTCTATAAAAACATGAAAAATATCTTTAAAAGAGTGATAAGAGTTGATGACCACCTTGTATTTAATAATTGAAATCAAAATACTGGAAAATATAATTTTAAGCTCACTTTTTGGTGGTTGACAGTGTTTTTTGTTTCTATAGTCTTAAATAAAATAAAATAATTAATAATGATCTTATTTTTTCCTTGTTTTATTTAAGTTAATTTTATAAATGTGAATTTCATACCAATATTGATTTGAAAATGGGAAAAGGAATAATTAACTTAGGTTGTAGAGTGAATATATCAACATGATAAACACTAATAGTAATTAAGTGCATAATATTTTTATATCCTTGAAAATAAATTAGTAAATAAACTATCATCATGAAAAAAATTTAGATAAAAATCATAAAATACTCTAATATGATGAGAAGGATCTCCTAATGCATTGAATAATTCAGACTTTAATATTAAAAAACTATTGAAATGGATATACAAACACTTCATAATCCAAGGAGTTTATAATAATATCATTGGAAGTGACCATAAAATTGTAATTTTGATAACCTTAATTAAAAATTGATTTTATTTTTCAAGTCACACAATGTATACATCATGATAATCATTTAGGGTTTGAAACAAAAGTGGAAGTAGAATAAGTTAGAATAGAATAATTTTGAAAAATAGTAAAATTAAAAACATAATTTGAAATAATTTGATAATAATTATAATAAAGATATGTTTGAACAAGAAGAATATCATATATATATATATATATATATATATATATAAATACCTTGGAAGATCTTGAGAATCAGTGGGGACATGTTGAGAAACCACACGATTTTGATAATTAGGAGAATTGTGTGTATAATAGGAAAATAATGAGAAGAAATAGAAATTTTAGTATTGATAGGTTTAAATTAAATTTGAGAAATAATCCTACTTGATAAGATATATGTTTGAAAATATTGAATGAAATTACTTAGAACATTTGTTTGATCATGATGGTTTGAAATAAAGTCTTGAAATCTTGAATCATATCATCACTATGACCACTCACATATAAATTATCTACCTTACATGGTATTTATTCAATTATAACCCTATTATCAACCCTTGAATCATAATACTTGTTTTTAATTGAAAATTATTCTAATAATTTCATCAATCCAACTATTTCATGAGGTTTTTCCATAACATGTTTTCTAAAATGAACATTTTTTAATCTATTGCTTGATCATCTAGGAAATCTTGTTGATCATGATATATTTCAAATGCATTATGAATTTTAGGTCGATCCATACTATTATAATTTACAGGGACATATTTCACATGAATATCAATGGAAAATACAATTTTAGAAGCAACATTAGCTATTTGTTTAGTTTCTTTATTATTTTTTAAGTAAGATGTAGAATTAACCAAAATTATTTCATTGAAATCAATAGAGTATCAATTAATTCTAGCACTCTTTAGGTAGTTAGATCTTTATATGTAATCATTTTTTATGGCATAAATTTCAAATCTTTAACACACATAATTATAGGTGCCCTATGTTTTGATTTTTTTTAAAACAATTAACCTAGGGTTTGAAATAAAACATAAGGAATATTGGGCTATTGGATCTAAGAGCATACAATGATATAAACCCTATGAAATTAGATAAATTTAAAATTTTCACTGTAGAGAAAAATCTAATATAACCAAATTTTCATTTAATCTAGACTCATTACAATTTAAGCCATACTTTGAAATGCTGTTTTTTTATATATAATGCCATTATGTAAATACAACCTTGTTATTATTGGATTCCAACTCTAAGGTTATTTGAATCTAATATTAGAAAACCAAATTACAATATAAGATATACTAGATTCCATTATCATAAGTATTGGATTCTAAAAATGACATTTATTATTTCTCATTATTAGTACTATTGTAAAAAAAAATCTATCTACAATGTATCTTTTTTTTATATAATTTTTATTAAAATAAAAACTTTTATTAATTGTATTGCAAATAAAATATCTTGGATTCCAATCATGGCATTTTTGTATCTCACTTTTGGTAATATTCAAATAAAATATCTCTCTATAATGTCATCATGATCAAATTTTATTGTTTAATTTTGTTTTTAATATAAAAATGTTTTACAATTTTATTGTAAGGAAATTTTAAGAAAAACACCTATCTATATTATCACTATGATTAGTTTTTTATAATTTTTTGATTAAAAAAATCTATCTACATTATCACCATGATTAATTTTTTATTTGTCTATATTATCACCATTTTGAAATTCATTATTTTGTTTGTTAATAAAAAGTAATCTAAATATATATTAAAAATAAAAATATAATCTACATTGCTATTGACAAATAAAAATATTGATCTCCCAAATCTATATAGGATATTAAAAAAATTAGAGAACATTTTTTAACTATGTTCTAATTTTAATTTCATTTTAAAAAAAATTATAGATAAAGCATTAAAAACAAGAAGTTGTAAATTTTTATTTTACTCTATTTAAATCAATTTATACATCATCTAAAATTAACATGTATTTGTCTTTACATTCATTTTATATACTAAATGACTTCACAGTGATATAATTCCTCCTAATGTTAAACAAGTTTTTTATCCTTAAAATCATCCACGAGTACCATGTTAAGATGATTTTAAGCACAATTAGTTCACTCCAAAATATTATTAATAATTTATAATATATACATGTATTTCTAAAACTATCAAATCCTACACATTGAGATTCATAACAATTTTCCTAAGTATATATGAATTCCAAGTTATTACCATTTAATTCTCCTATCTTGAAAAATGATGAAATCAGGTCATCTACATTTTTTTTATTGAATTACATATTGAATTTTAGAAGATAGTTAATCATTTATGTGATAATTTATTAACTTTTGGTGCGATAAAATAACACATTTTTTAGTTTTATTCCACCTATTATTTTAATCCTTCTTATAGCCACATCATTTTGTGTATTGTATGAAATAAAATTCCATTCATATTGAGCATTATCACATTTCTTCTTTGAACTTTGGTATCTGTAAATTAAATAAAAAATTAATAATTAATTTATATATTTTTAAAAACTAATGCATATATTTAAAATATTAAATTACATACAAAAGGCATAAAAATAGTTGATTTGAAATTTCATTAACATAAAGAAGCTTAAAACATTATGTAATGTAGTTACTAATTATGCTCTTGAATGATTTCAATAAACAACACATTTTTGCATGTTTCCCCACATGTTTCAACCATGTACACAAGTGATTAATTTGTTTTAGACTCAAAAGTTCCACTAAATTTCCAACTAGATCAGATCTTGAACCAAAAATCCTCATCAACCTCTTCACAAATGTATATATTTTTATCAATAAATTATATTATTTTTAGTATATACATATTTTTATTGGTTAGTAATCATATTTACACTATTTGTGATTAAAATGCATTAGAATCTCCCCTAAGTTAATAAGAATGGAAATTTTTTTAGCCACAAAAATTGGTCAATAAAACATAACATAAGGATTGAATCTAGCTATATAAACTAAAAAGCAATATTAAAAGGTTTTTTACAATCATTATCAACTTAGGATAAAATTTAGTTAAATTTATTTTTGAAATTATTGATTAAAATCTATTTTTTAAAATTTCATATAAAGCCACAAAACCAAGTCATTTCAACAATAATAATTTCATTCTCAATATAACAATTTTATTGCAAATTAAACTAGATCTATATAATATATCACAAACTAATTTTTTTTCAAAGTATTTCTTTGTTGTATGAGAAATAAAAACTATAGAATTATTATATTTTTTTTACGTAAATGATTTCAAGTGTACATAAACAAATGATAAAAATATTATAAAATTTGTAAAGATTAGTTTTTGTATAAAAGATTTTAATTGTCCAAAAAAAAAAGAGATAACAAAAACTACAAAGTTGATAAAGTTTTTGTTTTGAATAAATTATTTCAATTGTACATGAAGAAAAAACATGTTTTAAAATTAATATATTTAAAATCAATCTAGAAAATGAGAAGTCAAGGTAATAATCTCAGTTGCATAAAATACACAAACAACTAACATGCTTGCAAATTTTATTTTATTTGAATTTCAATTATACACAAATACACAAAGAATCAACATAGTTTCAAAAAAAATAATTTATCATTTAATTTCATTTTATGTAAAACTGATATACATTAAAATTAAATTATTTATCCCTTAATTCATAAAATTAAAATTAAAATTGCATGAAAAAATAAACATGCTTACAAATTACATCACTGATCATTTAATTTTATGCAAAGAACAAACATGCTTGTAAATTACATCATTTGTCATTTAATTTATTAAATTATTATCAATGAAATAATCTATATTATAAAAATGAAAAATAAAGAAACAACATGCTTGGTCAGGGATAACTAGTTGAAAAATGTTTCCATTAACCACCCATCCTTAATGAATCCTAACTAGTATAATAACTTCTCCTATAAAAATGATAAATAAAAATGTTTCATTTAGCCACACATCATTCAATTTTTTTTATGAAATATTATGTTTTGTAAAAAATGCTTGACATATTTTTCATGTGGATTAATTATAGATAACTTGATGTACATTGTCACACAATCCTGACTAGTTAATGTTTTTATATTACAAAGTTTTCTTCTAGATTTAATTTATACACACACACACGCATGCACGCGCGCGCGCGCGTGCACACACACACACACACACACACTCTTTAATATTCTTATAATATTTTTTCTTACAATGTTCAATACTCTAATAAATAATGGTTCCTCTTCAATGCCACATTTTATATACAATGTTTTCCCCATTTTATTTACATCACTATCTATTTCTTAATCCCACAAAAAAATTCTAGATATAATATAAATGATAAGGTTTTCAAAAATTACAACAAACTACCCTTTAGAAAGATATATTCCTTTTTGAACTTAAATGTTTTATTTCTAAGTGTTGTAACTTTTAAAATATCAAACCTTTCAATATAGAATGAGTATTTTTTTTGCACAATTGTGTAAAATAGAAATTGGTATTTCAAATAACAGTAAAATGTTTCAAATATTCTAATGGCATAATTTATAAATCTCAAAAAAAACATCAATAAATTGATGGTTGCTTCTTCCTTAAACTAATGAATGGATTTAAAAAATGCTCTCCCCTTAGACTTATATAATAACCAAGGCGTGCCTATATTTTGATTTGACTTTTGGTAAGACCAAGGCATGGATAATTTCACCTTTAAATGCTAGTGAAACCAAGGAATGGATACTTTATAATTCAAGTACAAGAAAATTTAAGACTCACACTTATTTTCTATTTAAATAAACATGTTAGGAATAATACAAACATTTACTTAGTGAGATTTTTTTTTCATAAATATTTTAAATAGTAGATAACTCAGATTATAATTATATTGGCATTGATTTATTTTCTTAAGCTTATGATTGCATGCCAAATTTTTATTTTATATTTTGTGTTTGCTCTTATTTTTAAATTAAACATGGAACCAATTAGAAGATTAATATTGACATGAAATATACTTAAAATTTTAAGAATTATATTGACATCAAATATACCCAAATAATTAAGAATTATATTTTATGTTCAAAATAATATTACATCTCAACATGATTATCTTAATAATAGTCTTGGGAATGTAAAAACTGTTACCTTTAATTAATATGATTATTTTAAGCATCGTATTCATATATAAATATTTTACCAAACTATTAACAATTATAATATCTTATGTTTGGCAAAACATTGCATCTTAATTTGAAATAACAATATTTCGAACCTAGAAACCACTAGTTCTCAATAAACTAATATTTTTAAACATAATTATTGCATCTCATATTGAATATGAAATTATAATTAAATATTATGATTAACACAACATTATATCCTAGTTTTCACAACATTTATCTTAACAAGATGGTATTTATAAGCAACAAAATTACATCTGATTATGTATATGAAAATAATAATGTTTAGTACATAGTGGCAGTTAACTTTCTATAATTCACTAATGAGAAATATCATGGCTAAAGTGATTGAATAATTTTTCTTTGATGCAACTATTTTATTTCATGATCCTTCCACATTCACATTATAATATTCCAAATGTAATATTTCTGGAACATGAATAGTAGATATTGCAATTAGAGAATCCAAATGTAAACTTTTAAGAAACTTAGTATAAGATTATTAATAATCAATAGAACCAATCATATCTAATGAATTAAAGTATATTTATTTATTACTAAATTATATTTATTTATCACTAAATTTTATTTGAGAATGATAAAACCTAAATCTCTTCTACCTTATAGTTTTATCCTTTTTTAGTGTTTCATTTTTATCTTGCATTAGGGTTTGAAATCTAGATTTGATTACTTATTTTCATTTATTTTCACATAATCACAATGTAATATAAATTTGATATGGATAATCATAAATTAACTAATTTTTATGATTATATTGGTGATATAGATTAATGTGAATCCATACATGATTGATGCATTGTTACATATAACTAGAGATGAAAATAAATACCTTTCTAAAGAACTCACATTTGAGGAATGAAACACATAAATTTTAATTGACACAAATACACATTTTATAGGAATAAATTTTACAATAGGTAGTTAGACCATTATTCCCAATGGTATGATTCATGTTTTTACACCCATGGATACAGAAGTGCTACCTAAACCTAGTGTGTGGTAAACACATGTTAATCCTTAAATTTATATGGTTATCCCTATGAAAAATAATTTTATCCCTCCTATTTATTATACTCATTAATAATATATACTTTTAATAAATCTCATACACCTAAAAATAAATATCCTATACAAAATCTTATTGATATTTAAGTCAATATTTCCCAAGTGGAACAAATTTCTTATAGAGCGGGTCAATTGAAAAGTTCTCATGCATTATTACATAATATTTTGTTCCCAAATATTTCCACTTATAATTTTATAGGATTCATTGCACCTAAGCTTACACCATACAATGTTAAAGGTGATTTATAACAACTAGCCTTACATGTAACATGTTTAGATTATTCATCTAAAGAATGTTCCTAACCAAAATATTTTTAGGAACCTTAATGAATACTCCTTACGATGATTTTATGAACTTTAATTACAATAAATAAATGATTTTAATCCTTTTTTGGTTGATTATTAGCTTACTTTTATATAAATATCAATAAATTTTTTTATATGCTCAGATTTAAAAATTCAATAATAGATGTAATGATCCCATTAGTGACTATGATTTATTATAAAACTATGCTCTCAAAAATGACAAATTGTATGGTTGATAACATATTACAAGAAGTATTTAAGTAAATTTTAATTTTTCCTATCCATGATTCTATTATGTTCAAATACTCCAAATATTTTGATGGTATGTGTCATATGGCTAAGGACAACAAGGTTAAGCTCATGGCCACGAATAAGCTAAAGTATTAGACTAACCCTCCCATAGATTATAATTCCAAGTTTAAAATCAACCCAAATTTTGAATCCAAGGATAATGATATTAAGAATTAGGCTAATATAGTTTCAAAAAACACTAATACTCTTGTCCTTTTAACTTATCAAGGGAGGAAAATTACATAATTATAATAACCTTCGCATAATATGTTACAAAATATACTCAAGTATAATATCATATTCTTCCATCCAAAAATGGAGGTTGATATGAAAAAGTCACAACCTAAGGGTTAAAATTCAATGCATATTATGACTGTCATAGATGTGTAGGACATTCTACTAATAGTGTCTATGGTTTGGCATATAAGATACAAGATTTAATTGATAACAACACTATTGAATTTAATGATGTTGAACCACCTAAGAATGACTTAGATGCATAACCTAATGTAAATATTAATATATTTTTAAATACATTTCTAAAATATGTGGCATAATAAACCATGACTAACCCTGAGGTACATATGACTTATAATAAACATCCCTAATATAATTATTATATGTTATAGAACTAAGGAGGCTTATCCTATAAAATATTTCATTGGTACATTTAATGATACAAAATTAAAATGACCTACAATCATAGTTGATGACCATGATATTGTTCATGATGATTCCATAAATGTGTTTGTGTTCATATGTGTTGTCATTGAGTAACATCATATAATTATAACTATGGTTGAAAACAAGCAAAGTGAAAACATATGCATTATGAAATTTATTACTAATATTGGGTACACACATTAATATTTTATGGGTATAGATACTAAAGTAAAAAAATTCAATGGAAAATGATAACCCCCTCTTGGGAGACACTTTGTTACCACTTATGGTAGGGCCTACTATTATTGATACTTGGTTCTTATTTTTTACCAATACTAGGGAATTCATCATGTTATGAGGAAATCCATGGATACATAATATATGTGCAATACCATCTTCAGTACATATATGATTTAAGTAATACATATAAACCAAGTGATTAAAATTATAAGTATTCCATATGATTAACTGATTCAACTAGAGACATTTACTTCACCATCTCCACAAAATTATGTTGTAAAGCTTGTATATGTTCATATTATGAACAAAAATCAAAGACATGTGATTGATATTCTTTAAACACAAGTCCTATAATGTTTTTAACAACAATCTATTCAATTTTAGATAATCATTACCTACTATGTCACATCCTAATATATTTATTATAAATCTTGAACATGTATTTCTCAAGGAACACAAAAAAAATATTTTAGAAAATTTAAAATTCCAAAATTTACTATGGATACTAGATTTATGTAGCATTTACATGATCATGTTGATTATGATGGATATATTAGATATTTTACAATGCATGATCATTTATATGATTTGGAAAATGATACATATGTTATTACTCCCCAAAGACCTATGACATTCACACAGATCAATCCAATACCTATATGTTATAATCCCAGTGATGGGACTATAATTTACAAAAAACATGTTCTAAAATAACAAAACAAAATCAAATATTCAAAAAAATTACAATACTAAGACTATGCATGATTGTTTTCCTAGTACACATGGTCAATTGATATTATTTATCAAATATGTTGTTAATTACATATCCATCTTCCACACACATGTTTTTAATTATATACATGAGTGAGATGTTGACATAAAAGGTACATATGATACATAGACATAGAGATGCATGACATTATTTACACCTAGGAAATACCTTTATACATTGGTAAATTTTTTTTACACTTATCAAGTTATAAATTTCTATACTAATCCATTTATCTTAGTATACTTTTACACATGATTTTATATTTATTATACTTTCTAGACTAATATTTCCTATGAATATGTTTCTAATATACAAAATGATGACATTGATTAATTATGAAAACTAACATTTATTAATATGTGCATAATTGATGTTGATGATTATTACATTTTATGATCATCGATGTGATATTTTTTGTGTGTTCTATATAAGTGCATTAATTAATTTATTTTCATCATGTGTTAGTTGTGTCAAAGGATCATCTAGTCTAAGCCATGGCCATGTTATATTCATGTTGGGTTGGACTTGTGTTGTGTATTTAATGTATTTGTGCTTTATGATCTAAAAATTTGTGCATATTATGGATACATATATGATTTTTTATGAGATTAATTCCATAATTTATAGTGTTTGTACTTATATTGTTTATGATGTCATGATTTTTATCATGGATCTATTACTTTAATTATTATTTTCTACCTCATTGATATATCTACTTATATGTTGATTTTATTGTATTAAATATTTATTACACATCTAAATTACCAAAGATTTATATGATGACATATATTATCATGTTTACATAAACACTTTACATGATTAATTTTTTATATATCACACACAGTGTGTATAACTCTTTATTTTGAGCTGATTTATTTGCATGATTCATCCCTCATATCAAAGGGGGACATATAGTGGGATTTTATTAGAGATTAAGGCCATGATAGAAAAATAGTTCACATTTTGGGTTAGATCATGTGATTCACATAGGATATATTGAGACATATTAAATAAATATGAGGAACAACATGAACATTCTATGACATTCTAATATAGAACATATGCATCAAATTGAGTAGATTTATTAGATTGAGTAGATTGAGGGACATTATATAAAATTATTATAGATATATTATGAAATTATATATCACCATAATGTATATATATGGATTATATTTTTGGCATGAATGTGTTTTATATAAACATTTTTATATTTTATATATTGTAGATCAATTATGATTGATGGTATAATGTAAGAACTTTAGATCTATATTGTATCTATATAACATGATATGAAGTTCCAATTTAACATATGAACTTGTTTTAGAGTTCCACATTGACATAACAACATGTTTCAAGGTTTGAAATTTGCATACAAAATTGATTTCAAGGTTCCATAAAAGTATTATAGTGATATTTAGAGTAGTACAATTGAGGTTTCTCATGCACTAAAATTATATAAATCATCCTTATCTAATGGTTATTGAGGCATTAACACTCCTCAACTTATGGTTTCAGACATTGAATCTCCTTTGGACATAATCACCTAAAGTAATTATCCAAATGAGTTCAACAAGTTGAGTATTAGTCTATGTGCCCTCAGATGTATTATTTTCTTGACTTTTAAATTTCAAATGAATCAATGATTTATATTAATTTATATTTTCTATCATGAATGGACATTGATATATGCTCTTTACAAAATTTGAAAGGATAAAATAGGGAATTGGGGGCATACATGTTAACACCAAGTGTGGTTAACTATAGGTACTGGTGTCCCCAAAATTTTAGACCTCAAATTTTAGGACCCCCCCCCCCATTTTTTTTGCATTTTCATTTGTTGATTCAGTCCCCTGAATAAGGAACTTAGGTTATATTAGTTATTTTACCTGATTGATTAATTTTCTCAATTTCTCCTAATTGTTCCAAAAGGTTGAAAACATTTTTCCTAAAGTCATTTTTAAAATCCATCTACTCATCTCCCTTAGTAGATTAAAAGAAGTAGAAGTGATTTGGCATACCCATAAAGTAAATTAGGTTCTATATACTACTTTACTTATTTTTAAATAAGTAAAGTTGTTCCAAAAACCTAAGTTACTCATCATGATTCAATTTGGTGTTATCAAATTAATTTAATACACTATCTAAAATTAAGTAGAGTAACCCCACAAACTCGATAGATACTTCCCAATGAAAATTAGGATATTGACATCGCTTTACTTGCACACAATCTCAAGTAAAAATAACGTGGGTTCCTAAACCCAAACTACTCTTCTTAGACCAAATTTGGATTATCTAGTTGCTTTATTATGTTTCCAAAATTAAGATAAGCTATTCCACAACCCTGATAAACATTGCCTAGACACATCCAAGTTTTCACCATTACTTTACTCATATAAATCATAAGAAAAATAAATTTGGGTTCATGAACCTGACTTACTCATTGACCTAGACCTAATCAGGTTTATGGGAGCACTTAACTTCAAAATTTAAAATGGGTAAAGCAATTCAAGAAACAAGACAAAAAGGATAAGGGCTGATGTGGTTTTCCATGCTTGAAATTAATGCATTGGAATATGTATATATATATATATATATATATATATATATATATATTAGGAAATTCCACCTCATTCCTACCTATCAACCAAGTCATTAAAATAAGTAATCATGCCTACAAACCCTGAGCCATGTCATTTGAGCATCTGGAACACTTTCGAGCAATTTCATCTTTGACCCATTTGTGCTTGAGGTAAGTAAATCATCTGCTTATGGTTTTTTGTGTCATTTATTTTCATTTTTCTTCATATTTTTCTCTGCATAATATTTTTGCACTGCCATGATCATTTATCTATTATGTTTGATCTGCTATGGTTTTTATTTTATTTTCTTGACATGATTAGTTATCTTAAATCATGCATTAATGATTTTAATTATTTATTATGTTCAAAAACCCCTAAGAACCCAATCCCTTCATGATAAACCTAGAAGTTGAATATTCTTTTCTGAGTCAGGTTTCATAACCTTCTTTACTTCATCGGGTTCTTAAAGTGAAGTAACAAATTAGGATAAATCCAAATCCTAAAATCCATAGTCATCCAAACTTTCAAACCCTAGTTAATTTAGGTTTTCAATTCAAAGTAACTACCCTAAAAAACTTGACGTCTTGATCATGCACAAACCCATGGAACACTACCTAAGACCTGCTCAAGCTTTCCTTTCATCATTACTTACTTTGGGTTTCCTATATGCAGTTACTACCTCCCAAGAGCCTAAAGTCTTGAGCCTAAAGAAACATGCATTATACTACCCAAGACCAACTCAAACTTCTTCCTCATGTTTTCTTGCTTTGGGTTTTTGAATCTAAGTAAATAGTCAAGGACAACCCAAAGTTATCAATCATGGAAAACCCAAAGTTATCAGTCATGGAAAACCTCAAGTTACCTATGTAATCATAATGACCTACTCAGGTTTTTGAAGTCCTATTAGTTAAATAATGATACTTAGTTATTCAAGACTTCACATTAATAAAAAATTGAAACTTGTTTAGAGGTAATTCAAGAGAAATGAGTTAATTATTTTCTCAAAATTTCAAATCCAATGGAAGCAGTTAATCAATATCAAGGAATACATATCCAATCCTTTAGAGTAAATCAAAGCCAATATCTAGATTATAAAGTCCAAGAAGATCAGGAGACGAGTTAGCTAAAGTACAAGAGCAAATAATATTGATTAAAGAGGTCCCAGAGTTAGTCCTAGAGGAGATTTTAGAACCAACCAAGAGGGAAAATGGAAAGTTAAGAAATTTAAGTCATAAGAGCCAAAAATGAAGTATGAGTATAAGGGTTACCCAATTGAATCAAGAATAGTCTCCAATTTAATTGAGATAAGTGACATAGACATGGGGCATGTGTCTGTAAAAAAGTTATTAGAGAGATATAAATCCATAGCTAGGACCCCACTTAAGCATGCTATGACATGTAGTGGAATCCTTCAAGTTGTAGCCTTCCTAAGCTTAGCTCAGCTCCTTGAGTTTGTGCTGACATGTGCCAAATATTATGACTCCCTAACCAAGACTATGAGAGATGCTACTAGGAACATAATTATAAGATTGGATGCTCAGTATCTCAACTAATATTTTAAGATTCTAACATCACCTAAAATAATTGACATAACAATGGGGAAAGCCATCAATCAGTGGGAAATTAAGACAACTAAGTGTATACAAATATTGAATACATATTACTTGAAAAGAGTGAAACAAGCTTCAAGGTTTCCTAAACACATTGAAAGATCATATTTTGTTCAATAAGTTGATGATATCATTTAGTTCTTATGCAAGGTTAATGGTAAAAATAATGATAAGTTTTTCTCTCCATATATGTATGCTTTTATTAGAACCATTGATGCGACTAGAAGCTCTTCTAAAATTGAATGGACAAGAATGCCACTTAAAGTGGAATTTACTCAAGGCTAAGGACTAAGGGCACACTATCAACCATTCTTATATATGAATATTATCCTCAATTGGTCCTTAAAAAACACTACAAACATTACATTTTATTAAATGATGGTTTCTTTTATGAACTTATTTGCAAATTGGATACATCTCTAAAATATAGAAGAGTATCAGATGAAGAATGGGATGTAATTTCATTATATGGTTGAATTTTCATTCAATTCCTTGAATTCACCTATCTCAGAGTAAGAGGGATTTTAGATGCACCTATCAAGCTGTCCAGATATTCTAATGACAAGTGGATCCTCATGGAATTTTGTATACAACTTGTTGAATTACATGATCTAAAATCAAAGTCTCACAAAGCTGATATCAATTTTCCCATTGTGATTGGTCACTATCATTGCCCTAGCATTTATAAAACTATAAATGTATAAAAATAAATGTATCACCATTATACTCAAGTGCACTTTGACACTAGAGCCAATTTTGATTGTAGGGATGTTACTTAGAGTACAATTTCTCTTGAATACATGCATATCCCAACACTTGAATATTTTTGGATGGATCATATGGATGAGTTTGAAGTGAGAAGGAGAGATAACATTAGGTTGATTATAGAACAAATTCATTCATTTAAATTATCTTATATTCCCAAAAATATGAAAGATGATGGTGTTGTTACAAGTGATGCATTTCATGCAATAGGAGGGGATAGTGTCCCACTTCCATAAATCATTTTTTGAGATGATCATGATAAAACAATTTCTAAGAGAACTTCAAATGTTTTGGCAATGAATTCCAATTGGATTCTTGATAAGGGTTATTTTATGAAGGAATTGATAAGTGAAACCACACATGTGGGGCAAAAGAGAAAGAGATGGTGCAAGAAAAGAGTAGTAAAGTATATACTTATGATACAAGAAGATAAAACTCAAAAGGAATACTGATGACACATTTTTAATAGTAAAAGATAAGGAACTTATTCAGGTAGATTTTCCTCTTCCACCATTAGCCACCACCATATGTCCTATTTATACCATTCCCACTTCTTCTCCCATTATAATTTCCACTACATCCATATTAAATTCATTAGTACTAATGCCTCCTCTCAAAACTCATATCACCATAACTCCTAAGAAATCTATTTCAAATGAATCCCATCTTTCTCCTCCATCTTCTCCTTCTGCTTGACCACCACCTTCTCCTACAAAAGATCAACCCATTACTAAAAAATAACCTAAAAAAGTAACTAACAAAAGAGAGATACCTTCTCAAGAAGTATAGTAGGAAAATTTACAAGAAATAACTAAGGTAATGAAATAAAGAATAAAAATACTATATAAGGCCCTGAGCTCATGGTATCAGCACAAGAAGTTAGTAAAAGACCCAAATAAGAGCAAGTAATGGATGAGAAAGTGGTAGAGAAGATAGTAGAAATAATTGAAAAGGAAGATGAAAAAGAGATCTAGAATGGAGTAGAAACTCAATAAAATTCTTCTCAAGAGATAATGATTAGAAATAATCAACAAAAAATAATATCTCATGTAGATACTCCTATTCCTAAAGATTTCTCATCTTGGATAGCTATGAAAAGCACTCCTAAGGTGAGAGAAGTAATAAATCTTGAAGAGATAGATTTACAACTACTGAGGAGTCTTGATAAGAGGGGTAAAAATACAAAACCTATGAAAGTAACTTAAAAGTTACAGATTGAATCTTTAGGACAAAAGTTTGTTGAGATAGTAATCCCACCTCAAGTGATGAGCAAACAATAAGTCACTAAAAGTGACTCAATCTATTCAAGAATACCCCTTGGGGAGGTAACTATTGAGAGTTTGAAGAAAGATACTCAGACTCTCATTAGCTCTCTTTTCAATAATTTGGATGAGGAGAAGGTTTCCAAAGCAAAATAAAAAGAACATAATACACAATTATGTGAAATTATAGCTAAAGTGGCCAAATATTTTACAAAAAAAGTTATTAATTCAAGAGAACCAATTGAGTAGCAAGTGATTTTTGAGGTAGAAGATACTAGAGATAAAGCTAAATATATTGACAAGTGGATTGATAAAATGAAGTAAAAGGTTTATAAACTTTTTCCTAGTTTTCAAGATGCACTTATTGATATTTTGAATAAATTGACAAAAATTAAGTCAGTGATAAAATAAATTAAGAATGAAAATGGAACTTTTGAATTTCAACAAGAAAGCCTATAGACCATAGGTAATTTGTGAGAAGGTCCTATTTGAAGAGAACATCATTCTAGATGGATCAGTGAAAAAGATAAAACAATAGGTAATTTTTTGGATAGATTATAGGGATGAGTTTGAAGTGAGGAGGGATAACAACAGGTTGACTATAGAAAAAATTCATGCATTTGATTTAGCTTTTGTTCCCAAAAATATGGAAGATGATGGTGTTATTACAAGTGATTCTTTTCATGTAGTAGGAGGGGATAGTGTCCCACTTCTAGCACTCATTTTTGGAAATGATCATGATAAAACAATTTTTGAGAGAACTTCAAATGTTTTGGCAATGCATTACAATTAGCTTCTTTGCAAGGGTTATTGCATGAAGGAATTGATAAGTGAAACCATGTGTGTGGGGAAAAATATAAAAGAGATGGTGAAAGGAGAAAGTAGAAAAGTATATACCAAGAAGATAAAACTCAAAAGAAATACTAATGATAAATTTTTAGTAGTAAAAGATAAGGAACCTATTCAGGTAGATGTTTCTTTTCTACCATTAGTCACCACCACAAGTCCTCCTATTTCTTCCATTCCCATATCTTCTCCCATTCCAATTTCCACATCCACATTAGATCCATTAGTACTAATGCCTCTTCCCAAAAATCATATCACCATAAATCCTAAAAAATCTACTTAAAAGGAATCCCCTCTTCCTCCTCCATCTTCCCCATCTGCTTCACCACCAACTCCTCCTCCAAAATATCAACCCATTACTGAAAAAGAACTTGAAAAAGTAACTAACGAAAGAGAGAAACCTTATAAAGAAGGATAACAAGAAAATTTATAAGAAACAATTGAGGCAATGAAATAAATAATAAAAACTACTAAAGAAGACCTTGAGCTCATGATAACAACACAAGAGTTAGTAAAAGACCTAGAGAAGAGGAAGTAATGGCTGAGAAAGTTGTAGAGAAGATAGTATAAATAGTTAAAAAATAAGCCAAAAAAGAGATCCAAAAAGGAGTGGAAACTCAAGAAACTTCTTCTCAAGAGGTAATGATTAGAAATAATTAATAAATAATAGCTCATATAGATACTCCTATTCTTATAGATTTTTCATCTTGTCTAGCTACGTACAACATTCTTGAGGTGAGATAAGTAATAAATCTTGAAGAGATATATTTGTAACTACTAAAGAGTCTAGATAAGAGGGGTAAAAAGCCAAAACCTACCAAAGTAACTTCAAAGTTATAGATTTAATCTTTAGGACAAAATTTTGTTGAGATAACAATCCCACCTCAAGGGATGAGAAAACAAGAAGTCACTAAAAGTGACTTAACCTATTAAATTATATCCCTTGGGGAGGTAATTACTAAGAGTTTGAAGGAAAATACTCAAACTCTCATTAACTCTCTTTTAAAGAAGTTGGAGAAGAGAAGGTTTCCAAAGCTAAATTAAAATAACATAATACACAATTATGTGAAATAATAGCTAAAGTGGCCAAATCTTTTCCACATAAAATTATCATTTAAGGAGAACCAATTGAGTAGCAAGTGATTTTAGAGGTAGAAGAGACTAGAGATAAAGCTAAAGATATCGACAAGTGTATTGATAAAATGAAGTAAAAGGTTCATAAAATTTTTCCTAGTATTCAAGATGCACTTACTGATATTTTGAATAAATTGACAAAAATTAAGTTAGTAATGAAATAAATTAAGAATAAAACTGAAACATATAAATTGCAATAAGAAATCTTGTAGATGATAGTCAATTTGAGTGAGAAGGTCCTGGTTGAAGAGAATATCACCCTAGATGGATCAGTGAAAAAGATAAAACAAGTAGATTATCTCATATCTTTTCGAATAAACATTCTAAAATAAATGAGTGAAGAAATGGAAACTTTGTTAAAAGAGGTAAGTGATGCAAAGATAAATTTAGATGATTCATTTTATGGCTTAACTAGTATCTAGTCAGGAAAAGTTTCAAGAAAATCTGAGTATTTATAGAAGCAATTAAATCAATTGATAGAAAAAGCTATAACTCCTTTTACATACAAGTCACCAAGAATTGGTCAAATGTCAATAATAAGTGTAGATACTTGAACCAAGAATTTAAAAAGTAAAAGCTTATTGTAGAAAGATGGAAAGAGAAATTCTAATATTTGAGATGGAAAGACAAGCACTTGTTAAACCAGACGATGTAGTTATACAAAAAATAATATTTCAACACATCAAGTATAAAGAGAAGTACAGGAGTCAAGTTCATGAAGTAGATTAATTTTTCTCCAAGTCTTGAATAAATTATTTCTTCTTCTTCTTCTTCTTCTTCTTCTATTTTCTCTTTTCTCTTCATAAACACACTATAAGTAATCTTGGTTTTAGTTATTACTTCATAAAAGTAATGTCATTAAATGATTTACTTTTAGAAGTGAAATTAATTTTTAAAATCTAAAGACTTAAGTAACTTGGCCAAAATACCATTACTTAAAGCTATTTTGTAAAAGCAGATTACTTGGGCTATTTCAACGCTGCATGCAGAGAGTTATTACTTGATCTAAATAAGAGGACCAAGTTTCACCACTTGTAATCAACCATTTAAAGCCACAAAATAAAAATTCAAGGAAGATGATACTTAATGTTTCCCAGTTTTAACACAACATATGAAGGTTTGGGAGTTTGAATCCTATTCAAATTGTATATCTAAAATTATATAAATATAAGTGAAGGCCTACATGCTTGAGGAGGATAAATTTTGAGAGGATGAGAATTTTTGTCAAATAAGGAATTGTACAAAATTTTTAATAAATATAAAACTTTGTGTTTAGATAATTAGATTATTTTGTATGAATTATGTTGAAAGTGAAAAAGAAGAAGATTTGTTTTCTTCAAGAACTTTTTATCTGAGGAAATCATTTAATACATTATATGAAGATAAAATGGTAAACAGTGTATTATCTTTGATCTAAATTGAATTCATATCTTTCTTAATCATTTGTTGAATATTTATCATAATTACATTTGCTTATCTACTTGTAAGGATACAATAGACTCTACATAGCTATCTATTGTGAAATGTAATTTTGTATTTCTCAAGTGTTGAAATATTTCTCTTACTCCCCAATTTATATCAAATTATTTTCACATTTCTTAAAAATATCTCCTTGCTTGATTTGAAATCCATTTGTTATGGTTCATGATTAAAGTGATTAAAGTAACACCCCAATTAAAACCAAATTGAACATAAATTGTTAACTCTATGAATAACCATAAGTGTAAGTAATTAGAAATAGATAAGTGAAAAAATATGGGAACTTCACCATTAAACGAAGGGGATTTAATCTCATGAATACCTAGATACGTTTAAATTAATTTACAAAATATCTAGTGAATAGGTACCAAATTATTATTTTTACTTTTAATATATCATTTTAAATACTAAATTAATAGGGGGAATTTTAGACACTAAAATTTTATATTAGACACTTTTCAACATCAAATTTGTCACCCTTTTACATAATTATACCTTTAACATAAATTTTATTCTTGTGCATAATTTATCCAATCCATTTACCCACTTATTTTTATCTTATAAAACCTAAATTACTAGATATAGATATTTAGGATCCCCATAGTCTATGTAAGAACATTCCATAATCCTAAATTGACTATCATCATATCTTAACTCATATTTTTTCATTCTAAGGATAAGACTATCAATAATCATACAGTTTCAAGTTATCACAAGTGTCCACCTCAACCATTATCATCCAAAAATAATTAATGGATAGTTTCCAAATTGGTAAGTATCCATTAGGTCATCATAGACATGTTTCATAGACTGGTCATGGTGGGAAATATCATGAATTAAGTATAAATAAAAATCAATCCTAATATTATACATATCTTGGAAATTCCTAACAAACTTGAGAAGTTCATTAACACTCTCTTGAGACATTATCACAAGGCATGAATATTTGAATATTCTTGAAAAGTGTAGTCCTAGTGCCAAGTATAAATATAAAATCAACTCAAATGTATATGGTTCCAAGTGTTAAAACATATACATTTTTTTTCATTTTATATTGATCACGATGGTACACGCATGCATGTGCACGCACGTGTACACGCGCGCGCCCACACACACACACACACACACACACACACACACACACACACACACACACACACACACACACACACACACACACACACACACACACACACACACACACACACACACACACACACACACACACACACACACACACACACACACACACACACACACACACACACACACACACACACACATGTGGGACAAATAAGTGTAATTTAAGCCATATTTAATGTATTGAAACTTATGAAATGATTAGTAACCCAATAGAGATGGGTTGGGGTTGTCTAATACAACATACTAACCCATTTTTCAAGGGTCACCTTGGTGTTAAAAGTGAGATTAAGGTACCTAATAAAATATAAGTAAAATATGGATCACCATACATAACCAAATATGAGCACACACATTGTAGATATCTAGAAGTGATTTTATAGTGGTGTGATGTGTCACTAACCTATAAAATCAATAGGAAACTTTTGGAAAGTCTAGATAGTACTAGTTATCATAGGGCTCTATGTTTTAACAACATCTACATAATGTTTGATCCCATGTTTCCTTATCTGAGTTGTTATAGAGAAAAACATAATTTTTAGAGATAGTGAACATAATTTTTAGAGATAGTGATGAACACAATGAGCATAAGAATATCTAAATAATTTAAATACCTCCATTACATATTTATTTTTCAATTTCTAATTTTCTAAGTGTAATATCAATCTATTATTTTATATTCAAAATTGTATGATTATTTTTGTATTTTACATAATTTGAATATTCATAGTTTTACTTAATTTAGATCACATTAATCATAAAATAAATAAAAAACTATAAAAGTTGGAAAATGTGTCACAATCAGGTGATAAAAATATATAATAAACAAGTGTCATAACATTTAAAAATGAGTAAGCAAGGTTTGATTCAATATATAAAATGTTGAAGTGCCGAAAGATATGTACATTGAAGCTCATAATGGAATGTTTAATTGGCTACCCATGATGGGATCAATATATAAAATGTCATAATATGGAGATTAATGATCTTGAAATCTGAAGGATATACAACTACTAGACCTATTTACCATTTCTTTCATTTGTTGTAACCATAATTATCCCAATAAATAATTATAATGATCCAAGAATGATAAAACATACAACAAATATATACATTATAAATTTCCCACCAATGTAAGTAGTATACTGTTAGCTTCATTAATTATATCTTATTTTAAATTATATAATTTTTATGATGTAAATAAAACACCCATGTGCACTTCTATGTTGGTTAGTTGCGGTGTTAAATACTAGAAAAACATGCACCATAAAATAAAAATTGACTTCCTAAATAATATGATATAAAAATATTATATTGTATATATAAAATAATCCATCATTTGAATGGCATATCATCCAATAAATTATTAATATTTTTCATATTTGGTATCATAGTAGTTTTTAGGGAGATCAAGAGGAGAGAAATAATATAGGAGGAGCCTCATGCACAATAAAACTTGAAGTCAATTTTTTTTCCATATTCCTATAGCATATTGAGATTTATATTGAGCATATCATATTATAACATGAAAGGATATGGGTATCATTATAAATAATAGATACAACCATCAAGAAAGAGAGGTGGTTTTGTATTCAGATAAAAAATAAGAAACTACCAATAATTAAATGACAAGTGTCATTCTATGTGGAGCCATTAACTAAGAAAAGATTGGCACTGGCCATTCAAAAAATGTAGCCATAAAAGACTCAAACATAATAAAATAATGATTTATTAATTAAAACTAAAACTCAACCTAAAGAGGTGTAGCTTGGATAATGTAGATAACTCAAAATTTCATCATGCAAAGTTCCCATCTTGTTTTCAAAACATCTAACATAAAGGTGGAATCCATCTGACCATCCAATTACAATCAAAGGGTTTTTTTCATTTTATTAAATTTACTCAAAAGTATGGAAAAATAAATTTAAAATCATGGAATAAATGTGAAATATAAAAGGATTGCTTGGGTGCATGTTTGGTGCAAAATCTTCACAACAAGTGCCACCATAAAGGTGTGACTGCAATGTCCGAGTGATTTTTTTTTAAAGGAATGCATATAATATCTAATGAGGCATAAAATATAATATATAAGTTCCTAGATACCATATCCAATATCATCTATTTCCTATAGTAGCACCCAACCATATAGAGGAGCACCATTACTACTTATGGATAGCCTGTAAAGCAACACACACACATTTTTTTGTTTTCCAAAAAATGATATTAAAATTTAAGCCTAAGTTATTTTAAATTCATAAAAATTTATGTTAAACTTTTATGTTTTAAATTTTATATAAATAAAGTTTATAAAATTAATTTTTTTCCTTAAAAGGGGCTCAAAAAGACCATTAATTTGAGATCTAACAAAATGTGAGGAGCCAAGAGCCAAAAAATCAGAAAATTCTATAGATAGTGGTAAGAAACTACAAATAAAATTAATTTTTTTATGAACTTTATGTCAAACTTCTTAAACAATTGTTTCCATCATTTGAATATGGTACATGGAAACAAGAATTAATTATGTACCTTGTAAACCAAGAGGCCATTATGACATAAAATTATTCAAATGATGTAAAATATCCTAAAATATGTATCCCCTAAAATGGATTCATTCCAACCTACATAATTTTCGTATTTAATTATTTTTATGTTTTTTAAGGCATAAAACAAGCCCACAATAGATCAAGAACTTCAATATCTCAAACATTGCATATACCTAAGACCTGAAAATTTTTCATAGAGGTGTAAAATGTGATTCTTAACCATATTTTAAAGTCATTTTAAAGAAAAATTGATACTATAATAGATTTATTTTTTTCATATGTTATATAATAGTTGAAAATGTCCCAAGATTTATTCTACTTGATACACAACTTCTTTGTGGTGATAATTATTCTACATGGAAGACAAAGGTGAAGACTCACATAGAATTCTAATAGGTCTAGATGGTTATTGATGACACATACACAAAACATGCCTTAGATTCTAACCAGTTGTGGAAGTTCAACAAAGTGAATCAAAAGAAGAACTTGATTATTATGTTTAGGTATTGATTGAGGTACAGCCTCATATTTGAGATACTACCTCAGACAAATATGCTTGGGACAAACTCTATATCATTTATAAGGAAAAAAATCAGAATACCATCCTTCATCTATAAAGTCAAATTCATTATCTTAAACTACAAATAGGTGAATTTGTTTAAGGATATGTCCATCATGTTGTAAAATTTTAGGCCTCACTCCTATTATTAGGAAAGAAAGTTTAGATGACTCCTTATTACCCCTAATTTTGAGAGTGTTTTACCCTTCTTACAATATCTTTGTGACTTCTCTAAATATTTTAGAGAAGAAACCAAATTTTAAAATTTTGTTAGCATGTTATAGTAATAAATATGAATGCATGAATAATATGAAACTAAATGATACCATGCATCCATAAAAAATTAAATAAGTACATGAATCATTTAACTTGATCTCCCAAGTAGAAAATTCAACAAGAACTAACATGTGAATACTTATTTTTCATATAATAAATATCTAATAGGTGGAAAGAGAGGACATGAACTAGATGATTATTGGTATAATTAATTTACACAAGGATAATTTAGAAATAAGAATCGAACATTATATTAATTTCCACAAGGATATAATAAGAATCCATAATTTACACCTAACTACAAGAAGCCATTCCAATAATAATAATAGATCATTGTTGAAGTTAATTATGCTTTAGATGAGGGTTTTATCTTTGATACATAGATACATTAGGATATAAATCCTAAAACATGAATTAGGTAAATGGACTATAGTGGCACAAGGTACATGATTAGATGAAAGGATTGGTTCACCACTTTGAACCATTCATCTTATCGAGGTAATGTATCTTGAGAAGATGACTCATCATAAAGTGTCAATGGCATAGATGATATTTATTTATCACTTCATAATTATGCATGTAAAATAATTGAAGACATATATGCTCCATGACTAAAAAAAGTATATTTTATATAAGTCAGTTTCTTGGTTTCAATCTTAAGGTTGAATTTGATCAAAAATATGGCAAACAAAAAAATCTAATTATAGATAAGTCTAAAAGCTCAAAAATTGTTTCACAATAGTTTAATGTATATAAAATGTTAGATATTTATGTTCTCCATATATAAAATCAATATATAGTAGTAAAACATATTGACTTAACTAATATATGGCACATGAGATATGTATACTTGAGTTTTAGGTCCCTGATTGCACTAAGTAGGCATAACATGGTGAGAGGATTTCCCTCACTAAATAATAATAATAATGTGTGTTTTAGTTGTCTAACTTAAAAAAATACATAGATCTATTTAACACTAGTTAATTTTAGGTATTCTTTCCATTAGATCTGGTGCACATTGATGTATGTGGGTAAATGTAACCCAATGTTAGTGGCTTCTAGTATTTACAACTCTTTGTTTATGAATGCTCATGAAATATGACGGTATATTTATTGAAGACTAAGGATCAAGATTTTCAATTCTTAAAATCTTCAAAGAAACTATGGAACAATAATATGTCCATCTAATTCATGTCCTCCACTTAGATCAAGGTGGAGAATACACCAATAAATAATTCTATAAATTTATGAAGGCACATGGCATTCATCAACAACTCACTACACCTTATACACCACAATAGAATGGTATTACAAACTATTTTAATCATGTTATTATGGATATGGCATGTATCATAATTTAATATTCATAACTACATCTATACACACTAATATTTAATCAATAAATGCTTTAAAAAACTTATCCTTCACATTTTACCTTGCTTTGATAATTCACCATTCTGATAACCCACAATCTCTATGAAAGCATTATAAGTCTTACAATTACTAATAAGATCTTCCATACTTCCTTATTTCAACCTTATTCATACCTATTTATTAGATAATTTATTTTTAATCTTATTTCATAAACCTTTATCCTTTTATAATAAGTGTGTACTAGGAAGATATGAGCACACTACATAGTTGTCTAGTAGTGTGAACCTATCTCCCATAGTCTAATGTCTATATTTTCAAAATGACACACTTCTTAATAAATTTACCATGCATATAAATAAGTTCATTATCAGAACTATGAAAAAGATATATCTATAAAATGACATCAAGGGTCACACTTGAAAGGACCTATCACTCTTTTACAAGGCACTTATCTTTATATTTTTAAAAGCATTTATTTTATAAGTAAATATCCATATTGCAATTTGACTGCATTTTTATAGTCATTTTCCAAGTCGAACATTATTTATTTTAGTTTGAGGGAATCATTTATCAGTCATTCTAATAAAATTTTATATTTGCATTCATATGATATTACCTAAAGGGATATCTACATCAGCCTGAGGCCCTTTGGGCCATGTAGGAAACACTCAACCAACAAGTGGTTTTCTAAGGATAATTTGGCCATTCACAATCCCCCATAACCTAACTTTTGCATTTATTCTCTTTTTATGTGCTTGTGCATTATTAGGGTTCTAATATTATAGGTCTTCTATGCATCAACTTAGGATCCTCACATAACTAGGTTGCATACAAATACAAGTGAAAAAATTCAAATTTCTAGATGCAACACATAGTATAACATGACAAAGTCATAGTACATAGACAACAATACACTGTAATCTTTCTACCTCCTGCGAGCTTATACCAGTAGAAAACAAGAAACTATTTTATAATAAATATGTGTTTTTAGGTCATTTCAAATAGTCACATTCCACATAAATTTAATAAATTAAAAAATAAATTAGTTGCAAGGAAATTTTTATAATCCTAACACTATTTTCTATTTTTAGTAAATTTACAAATTCTATAAATTTTATATATCTCTATATTTTACTATATTCTATCTTATATATCATCCTAGATATGATTTTTGTAGTTTACATTCTCATTTAAAATTAAGTTTAATTCATAATTAATTCTAGTGTAAACATTTTTGTGAACCCATTATAGTTAGAACACTACTGTTGCTTATTGATTTTTGGCTTAGGGTTTCAATTTATTTATGTAAATTCCTGACACTAAAAGAATACAGTCTTTAACCTTGGATACTATATGTAACATGAAAATTCATATTTTTTTGACTTTGGAGTAATCTAAAACTAAAAAAATATCTTGTCACCTTAGATAGATACCAATATATAAGTTCTTTATTTTGAATTTGGGTTAATTTTTTTTCCCATTAGAAAATATTTCACTTTTATTTTACTTATTTTTCTTTGTATTTGATTGTTTTTATGTTTTTGCGTTTGATTATTTATTTTTTATAATAATTTTAAAACTATATAGTTATTTTTGTGAAGGTCTACATAGTGTTCTATTTACAAACATCATGGTGTGAGGGGTTTTTACTCCAATACTCATAGCCATAATACAACACTAAACATGAACTTTAGTTTCTTGTACCTCATAGTATATAAAAAATGCATATGATCCCCTTATTTACATCAATATTTATTTAAACCAATAATAATCCTTTTTTATCTATATGATTTATGGTGAACCTAACAAGAGTGTATCACCCAAGGAAATTACTCTTATCTCACCTTAAAAACTAGGGTTAGTGGTCTATAGCCATGGTTCTACCTTTGTAGATAGTGCTTTGAAATATTTGGACAAAACTAATCAACTAATGATCAAGTATATATAATATCCAAAAAATCATTTAAGCTCTTGCCTAGATCACCCCTTATCTTTGATTTTTACTTGCATTGACTTCCTATATTGTATCTTTTCTTGATTTATCTCATATACATAGTCATAATTTCATTTATTCATCACATATCTCATGTATAGTCATAGTATATGTGTTATTACTATTCATCCCCTCAATTATTTATTTTATACTCATGTTGTACCTTTTTTTATGATAAAGATGAATGGACAAAATGTCAAAAGCAAAAAATTATTGATGATTTTGATTTTTATCTTTAATTAACGTACACTATTAAAGGTGACTATAGTGACCCTTGGGAACCTATACATCCTCCATTGGATTCTCTTATAGACACATCTCTTAATTACTCTTTCGAACCTCATTTAGAAAGCTCTTTGAATTATTATTTGGATTTAACTTTTATTGTACCTCTAGATTCCCCTTTGGGTTTTTTTTTAGATTCCTCTTTGGATTTATATTTTTTCACACCCCTATATTCTTCTTTGGATTTTATCCTATATTTATCTCCAGATTCCCCTTTTCTCACACCTATCAACTCCTCCTTGGATTCCACTTTATCTTTTTTGGTTTGACCTCCTGAATCTCCTTCAGTTTTCTCTCTAGATCCATCTTTGGATCCTTCCCTAGATTCTTCCTTGATGACACATCTAGTTTCCTCTTTAGAATCATCTCTAGCATCCCCCTTAGAGTATACCAGAAATAAATATTTAAATGCCACCCATGATTCACTCCCTTCTTCTTCCCTTAGTACATCTCAAGCTCCAATTCAAATCAATATGCATGTTCAATCAAACATACTTATATCTTGTGATTCTAAAGAGATTCAAGATTAGTTCATCAGTATGTAAAATTCAATAAAAGAGTTATAAAACCAAAATTAATATTTAAGCTCAAAGATCACATCTCTTGAAAATAGATTTTTTTTTAATTATTATAAAGAATCAATAATATGTTAGTGTTAGTCACGTATCTGCATATTCATCTAGTTATCATGTGCCTCATAAGCAAGATGCATCTATAGTTAATGTTTCAAAAATTATACAAAAGGATAATAAGAATCCAATTTGATTATAAGAGAAATGATTCAAAACAAGTTTATTATATTACCTTATATACCTCCTATAAAATATCAAAATACTATTATGCATACGATTGGTGGCCCATTTATCATATCCACACCAACTTTAGGGGGAAGAAAGGGGAGACAAAAACTTAAAATGGTGAGGATTATTAATTCTTCCTTCATTTCACCCTCTCCTAAAAGGAAGTAGGATATGATAACAACTTCCCCAAGGTCTATGTCTACTAGGTCATGGCCTACCAGATACCTTAGTTTTCTGATGCAAGTTGTCTCATTTTAAAGGTCTTGTTTTAGTAATTATTAAAGATTTATGCAAGATATTTTGGTCTATCTTATGTCTAGAAGAACCAACTAGTTCATATTTTTCAATGAAATCACTGTTGGTTAGCACTTGTCTCTAGTCTACTAATTTCAACAATGTATAAAAGATAGCTGAAAGGATGAACATGTAGTCTAGATAAAACTTGAATAATTGATTATAATTTAGACTAAACTAAATCTAATATAACATAGATTTAAAAAGATAAAAATGGAGAGAGGATAGGTAGAAAGAAAAGATGAGATCACTTTTTAATTAATAAATTTTTGGTTCTATTAAACAAAAAAATATATTGAGAAACTAGTCTTTATTTAGATAGCATAACACAACCAAAAAGTAGAGATGGTGCGGGAGTCTAAGGATCAAGTATCTATGTCAAATATGTAATTGAAGTCACCATAGACATGTGTCGATAAGGAATATCATTCATAAATTTTTAATATAGAATATAATTTATGGAAAACAAATTTAAGATTTATCATTGTTCATGATATTTATAGAGAAAGTCTTCACATAGCCTTAATTCATGATAAAATAAAATTTACCCTAATAAAGTGGTAAATTAAAAGAAAAGATGTTTGGATGTCTAATATATTTTAACACTAATCAACCATCCACTAATTAATTTCCATGGTTGGTTTTATATATTTTCAATAGCCTCACCCACCATCTAGGTGGTTAAAAAATGCATTGCCCACCCACCAAGTAGTTACAAGCATTAATTAATAAGTACCAATAACAATTCTCTCAATGGATGAACCCTTTTCATTAGATATATATTAGAAAGGTAGTATTATACTAATATATTACTTAGAATGACATAGGTTAAAGTTGAATTATACTCTTTTTTATGGATTAATATTGTATTAAATACATAGGGCACAAGTTTTCATCCTTTAGCTACGAACAATTTTATTTTCTATTGACTCTGCATAGACATTCCTTGTCCTTTTATGATATTAACTTGTTTGATACTAATGTACATGATATGATCTAACTTAGCTCAATATTTGATTTACTTTGGTATATATTTCCATGATCTATTTTCACTAGGCAGTAAGATACTCAACAACTACACAAATTTGATTAGACTCATAGTCCAATTCCTAGATTTTGATGGGCTAAATGGGAAAAATAAGTACCATTTTATCTTCTAAGTTATTCATAAAGGCCCACATATCTTCCTTAAGAAGGTAATTCTATGTGTCCTATTCAATTATTTTGGGAAATTCAACATGTCCTCGATATGCTTAGGTCCTTTACATTCAACTTATCTTTAATTCACTAGCACTAAGTCTTAAATTTTATTTAGAACATGTTTTACTAAGATCTTAAAAAGTGGTAAGATCTCATTTAGCCAAAGATTTTTGGTCCCTCAATCTCTATTTCATGATTTGTTTGTAAAATATCCTTGATATTATGCCAATGGAATCATCTTAGGGACTCACTTAATATTGACCTTGTTGTAACAATATTACTTAAACCTAAGCATGGATAAGTGGGATGATGCCATGTGGCATCATCCTATTCACTTGAAACATTTGATTTTTACTTGATTCATTTTAATCATCTAGAGGACCAAAAGAAGTGGGATCATGACACATGGCATGATCTTGGGAACATAGAGGGTAGAAAGGCTTGGATCTAGATCTAAAGTCTTTAAAATAATCAGATCTCCAAAATACTAACAATTGGTGATCCCTTAGTCAATATGAACCTATGAAGAAATTAATCCATAAATTGGCACTTATTTCCATGTAAAAAAGTTTACAATGGATCTTAATTTCTTATTAAATTTAATTATGCATTAAATAATGATTAATAGACAAAATTAATCAAAATGTTGAAAAGAATGCACAAAAGAAAATCAAATAATGACAAGCACATCTCCACACTACACAAGAGTTGATTACAGAGTTTAGCAATGCCTACATCTATAGGTTCACTTATAGTACGAACTGATCCATTTTCATGAAAAGTGAGTACATGGAATTCCATAAAAATTATCAAATGGATACTTTGAGATTTCTTATAATTTTTAAAATATATCTAAAATCTTGAAAGCTTTGGACCATGAATAGCTCTTCCAATCCTCTATTGACAATACAATCTCTCAATCATGTGGATTTTCTACCAAAAGTATTGAATATGAAATTATAATATGGTCTTAAGAAAATCACCATAGGGATTTAAACACACCATTGAAATCATATTGGAGTCTAGGATAAAACCCTAATTTACATCGAGATGTGAAACCCTCTCCAAGTCTCTCAAAACTTGAGATCTATGTAAACTAGTTTGTTAAGGCTGATACATAGTTTTCCAAGGCTTCACTTCAAGGATTTAAAAAGTAAAAAAAATGGACTCATATCTATACATTACACCTATGGTTATAACTAGGTTGGATTCTAGAACATATCTCTAGTTTACATTAAATTCTAAAAATACCTCTTGATACCTTAAAACTGAGGAAGAGTTCTAGTTGATCCTTAAGCTCTTACCTACTTTACTGAGACTTCTTCTTCAAATATAATTTCATGGCCTTATATAGCCACTCAAGCCCATGGGTGTAGTGGTTGGGCCTTATCATTTTACTAGATAGGTTTCTATTTTAAGTCCCATGGAATTCTTTTTGGTGGGCATGTATATCGTTAATCCCACATTTTGGAGGTGGGGGGGGGGCAATGTAGGAGATAAATGCCATGAACCTTGTGGTAAACAATGCCAAATGTTTAGCATTACCATAGATTTTTATGCCATTTTGTGGCATGTTGATTATTTCATAGGTTTGTAGATGTAATGTGGCATATGTGAGTTGGGATGTGGATGTTACGTGGAAACTTAAGACAAGAAACATGAATGTAATATGGGGTTATATAGGGTTACATGGCAAGTACATAGAAATGGTAAGTGGGTTTTTTTGAAATATTTGGGAATAATTATAACATGGTAATTATTTGGTGGCAATACACATGGTGGCTTGAATACCCACCATGTGGTCCAATCTCCTCTTGCCACTTGTCCACATGCCACTTTTTGACCACTCACCACTTGTTGACGTCCAACTAGATGTTTCATCTAATCCCCAATTTTTTTTGCCTTGTGACATTATGCATATCGAAGATGACTAAATTCTCTTGCCAAAGACAAATGATTGAAACAAACTATTTTACCATATGAACTAAATACCACGTGTCATGTTCTTACTGGTCCACATTTTTGCCACATCATCTTATTAACCAAGTTTGACCATAACTTTGACTAGCCATATCTTACACATACAGACTCTATTTCACAAAAAATAAATTGTGTTAGAAAGCTTGTGATGAAATATTCATAGTGAAACTATTTTTGAATTATTCCATAATGGTCATTTTTTATAGTATGACCAAATTTGACTAACTTGACTAGAACTTTGACCAACTACACAAGGAGCATATGAGCTCCATTTTATGAGTTATACATACCATTGGAAAGGTCTCAATAGGCCCTACATCATGGCATATGTTTTGGTATGATTTGGGACCTTTTTTAAATTAACCTTTGGATCAATCCTCCCCACTAAGAAGGCTTTTGGTCCACCAAAAGTTGGTACTAGATTTGTTACTCATATTATCTCTTGAAGATATCTATAGTGGATTATATGGTCTCCAAAACTACTACTTCACAATTGGAGGCTATACTGATCCTCTAAAATGTCAGTCAGTTTTGAATAATTATGATGGGTCTATATTAGTCTACTCAACTTCCACAATAGTGCCTACAATGCTTGGAACAATTGTTTGATCACCTCTTTTAAAAATCCTTTATTAGTATATGACCATAAATAGACTCTACATAAACTAAGATGTGATGACTTCCTCTGTTGCATGGCTTCACAATATCCTCTACATATAACTAGCCTCATGATCTCTTAACATGTCCATCAATGTATTCTTCTACTACATGGCCTTTATAAGAAGTATGTGGATCGAGTAATTCTTGGGTTTTATTAATTATTCTCTATAGAATAACACTTACAAAAATAGACATACCTTAATTTGCATATGTTATTATTAATGGAAAATGTCTACCTAAAAATGTGAGAAGATAAATTGAGTATAATAAACTTGTCACTTAATATTTCTCTATAGATGACTTCCATAACATAACATACTACAAATTATATAATGCATATAAATATAAATATTTCTATGTGGGCCTTTTTATAACTTTGCATGATGTATTTCACAATATTTCCTGTATGGGTCTTATTCATACATCTAACTAGCACATCATTTATGTTGGTTTTATAAATATATACAAATAGATAACCCAAAATATACCAAAGATTTCTTACCAATGATAGGATTAGGGTGTGGGCCTGACTCCTTTAATAGTCACTATATGGATCATCATGTGGCTCATCTTCTAGTTCCTAATGGTCTCCTAGTACATATGAGTCTGTTGTCTGGCTGGAATCATCATGACTAGGTCTAGAGACCTGCCCCATATTGAAGTACATGATCCAAGTGTGATCTAATTAAATCTTGATGCTTTCATCTTTGAATGATGCTTATTGAGAGAAAAAATATAAATTTATTAGAACCATCTCATTCATCTCTAATGGGATGTTATCAAAAGTCACCATGTCTAAGAGATGTCTCCCAAATTTAAATCGCAAGGTGTAACAACATATTGCCATACCTCAGCTAATACCATTCCTCATGCCACCTATTTTAGCATGTGATAATGACACTCTTGGTAATCCCAATTGATGTTTTATGTCAATGGTCACATAACCTATTTTGATGTCCCCATAGAAAATAAGTATAATAACACATCCTTCTATAACAACTAGAATATTCTGCCTGGAGGCTCTCGTAGATTGTAAGATAATATCTAGAGGTCTAGATGGTGTCCTCTATTAAACTAGGGATCTTAAATGATGACTGGTACTTGGAATAGTATTATTCTTTCCTCTACTCATGTTCCTTTACTGGAACCACTATGGTGCATGGTCAGGATATCACAACCAATAATGTTCTACCATATGTCCATATCTCAGGTAATAACTGCATATAAGATTGGCTAAAGTATTGGGATCATCTCAATGACATTTCTTCCATCCTAACTCTTCTTCTAATTAATAAAAAAGAGAATCAAATTTTTGATAGAGTTTAATGATCCACTAATCTTGAGTGCAATGATGAGCACTCATGTTCACTACCATGGTGTTCAGTTCTGCTATCCATTATGCCTGCTCTTATCAACGTGACACAATCATTTATATCATTGAGCCTAGTATTAGTAGTATAATGAGAAACTACATCCATGAATATATATACATGGCTAAGTTGGTCCCAATAGCCACAAAAGGCAAGAAATTCTTTGATATAAAACTTGACGTATCAAAGTAATGACTACACATAAGTTAGCCCAACACACTAATTGCTTTGATACCAAATCTAATCCATAAATTGGCACTTATTTCTAAGATTTTTTTTAATAATGAATCTTAATTTATTATTAAATTTAATTATACATTCAATAATGATTAATCAATAAAATTAATTAAAATTCATAAAAGAATGCACAAACAAAAATCAACTCATGACAAGCACATTTCCACACTGCACAAAATTTGATTACAGAGTTCATCAATGCTTACATCTTTGAGTTTTCTTATAGTACGAACTGATCCATTTCTATGAAAAGTAAGTACATGGCCTTCCCTCAAAATTTTCAAATGGATAATTTGAGACTAATTATTATATTGGAAATAGATCTAAAATATTAAAAGCTTCAAACCATGAACATATCTTCAAATCCTCTGCTGACAATACAATATTGCAATCCTATGGATTTTATACCAAAAGTCTCAAACATAGACTTATAATATGGTATTAAAAAAATCATCATAGTTATTTCAACACATCATTTAAATTTTCTTAGAATCTAGGATAAACCCCTAGTTTACATTAAGATGTGAAACCCTCTCCAAGTCTCTCAAAACTTGAGATCTCTACAAACTAGTCTATTAAGGCTAATACACAGTCTACCAAGGCTTCACTTTGAGGCATTAAAAAGTAAAAAAAATGGCATCATATCTATAAATTCCAAATATGGTTATAATTATATTAGAGTCTAAAACATATCTCCATTTTACACTGAAGTCTGGAAACACGTCTTGATACCTCAAAAGTGAGGAAGAGTGCTATCTTCTCCTTACGCTCTTAACTACTTGGCTGAGACTTGTTCTTCAAATATAATTTCATGGCCTTATATAGCCACTCAAGCCCATGGGTGTAGTGGTTTGGACTTATCCTTTTACTGGATAGGTCACCAGTTCAAGTCCCATGACATTCTTTTTGGTGGGCATGTATATCATTAGTCCCACATTTGGGAGGTGGGGGGGGGGCACGCAGGAGATAAATACCATGAACCTTATGGTAAACAATGCCAAATTTTTGGCATTACCATATATTTTTATGGAATTTGGTGGCATGTTGATTATTTCATGGTTTTGTGGATGGAATGTGGTATAGGTGAGTTGGGATGTGGATGTTACGTGGAAACTTAAGACAAGAAACGTGAATGAAATATGGGGTTATATAGGGTTACATGACAAGTACATGGAAATGGTAAGTTGGTTTTTTAGAAAATTTGGGAATAATTGGACCATGGTAATTATTTAGTGGCAATCCACATGGTGGCTTGAGGACCCACCATATGGTCCAATCTCCTCTTGCCACTTGTCAACCACTCGCCACTTATCAACATCGAACTAGATGTTTTGTCTAAACCCTAATTTTTTTTGCCCTATGACATTATGCCTATCAAAGATGACTAAATTCACCTATCAAGTAAAAATTATTGAAACCCACTATTTTCCTATATGAACTAAATACCACATGTCACATTCTTACTGGTCCATATTTTTTTATGTCATCTTGTTGACCAAGTTTGACCATAACTTTGACCAACCATATCTTGCACATATAAACTCCATTTATTAAACCATAAATTATGTCAAAAATCTTGCGATGAGATCTTTACTATGAAACTATTTTTGAATTGTTCTATAATGGTCATTTTATATAGTTTGAATAACTTTGACTAGCTACATAAGGAACATACAAGCTCTATTTTCCATATTTTGCATACCATTGGAAATTTCTCAATAGGCCTTATGTGATGGTGCAGGTTTTAGTTTAATTTAAGACATTTTCCAAATTGACCTCTGGATCAGAAATAATTAGTAGTTAGATTTTAAATAAAATATAATCATTGGAATTTAAATTTCATGAAAACCAACTAAGGAAAAAGTATTGAAATAAAATACAAAAAACCTTAAATTTAGAAATTAAAAAAAAGGGATTTTGCTAAAGATATAATTAATCTATTTGATCAAATGAATGATTAAGTATTTTATATCAAAAAATTAGATAAATAAAATCAATTGTATATCTCTTGAATGAAAAATTAAATTTAGAATCTAAATACTTTATCAAATTCAATAGTTAGGTCTAAAATAAAAAGCATGCTAATATTATGATAGTTTTGATGGGCTAAAAGATTATCAATTTTAAGTAGGTGGAATGTTGATGTGGACACCATTTCTCTATTTGGTTGGTAGTGGATGTCATTCAACATCCATTCACTCACTTGAGGCATGATTTATTGTCCAATTATATTGATTATATATAATATCTTGGTGAAATGAGATCTTGACACTTGTAAAAATATCATTCACCCAGGGCCTAATGGGAAGCTCACAAACATATAGGGAAGTAGTATAATTACACTTTGCATAATTTTGGGAATCTAGGGAACTCAATTATCATAAGAAGCATACAAACTACCCTAAGGACCCATAAAAATGGGATCATGCCATGTGGTGTGATCTTATACATATGGGGGGCCTAAGGCCTATTGAGAAAACTAAGGGGGATAAGGAAGCAAGAAACCAATATTTTTCCATGAAGCATTATCTTGGGCTTTCATATAGTTTAGGAAAAATTATTTAAGTAAAGAGAGGCCCAAAAAGTGAGTAAGCGACAAATGGTAGCTCCTTGTTTTCTTAGGGATCCATGTGGAGTTTAGATAACCATTAGCTCATGGGAAAATAAAAGATCCATTATAGATAAAATATAAATTTTAAATAAAAAGGGCTAAGACTGTTTAAGCAAAAGCGACTAAGTCCCAAAAAAAATTTACCAAAACTTGGACATTTGATCAATCCCAAAGTTAAATAAACCCATTTTTATGATAAATGACTAAGTGAAGGGATAAGATTTTATAAATGCCTTATCATTTCAAACTGAAATAAGACAAAAATGGATCAATTTTGTTAGGAAAAGAAGCAAAAAACTCTAAAATTATTAGGTAATTTACATAAATGTGAGGTGAAATGGCCTAAAAATGGGAGTTTTTATGTATTTCAAAACTACAAAATAATCAAGACATATGAAATTAAAAAGAACTCATAAATTTATATCAATACATACTTGATTACCAATATAGATCTAATTTCCCAAATATCTTCTAGACTAAATATATACAAAGGATACTTCAAGTTCAAACTTGATTCCAAGAGAAAATTTAGTATCATATCAAATATTTTAACCTATCAAGAAACTTTTCAATCAAATCATGAATAAAAGAGACCCAAACTTGATTAAACTAGAAGACTAGATTCTAGAGAAAAAGGAGGTTACATGACTTCAATAATGAAATTAGGGCATGTTATGCAAGCAACAACAAATGGTGAATCTATTGAAAAATAATTGAGTATTTTGAATCAAGGAAACAATCAAACAACCCATATTTTTTGACTAAAAAAGTGCATGACACATGACAAAACCCAAGAAGAGAGAAGATGGGGGAAACTAAGTGAGCAAATCAGGTTTCCATTTTGACTTGGTGTGTGAAAAAATAAATTGATTTACCATTTCATAAAACTTACAAGGATTAATTTCTATGTTTCTAACCATCAAGTGAGTGAGTAATAACTTAAAGACATTTACCTGACATTGCTTCGCTACCATCTAGGCATCTATAGCCTTGATGGAGTTGTCTTTTATCCCATTCAAGACATTAATATACTACCAACTAGGTGTCCATAACCTTAGTAGAGGTTGCCTAAATCACCCAAGACAGATTTTTTTTTTTTTAAAAATGATTTTATTTTTTCTCTCTCTTTTGTTTCTTTTCTATTTTATCTTTTATGTCTCAATTCAAGGTTGGGGACCACTATGATGAATGAAAGGTAGAACTATATATTTTTCACCCTAGGTTTTCTTCATAGGAGGTTCACACAAGTAGAGTTAGAAAATTATTAAGATGTGAAATTTATGCTTGATTTCAAGAGGATACCTAAATTAACCACCTAATTTTACTAAAACTTACCTAAGTAATAAAAATTCTAGGACACATATAATAATATAAACAAAATATCGACTCAATGATAAGACCTAAAGTAACAAAATGACTCAATAAGTACCCTTCACAATAATTTTCACTTAGCCTACCTACTTTCATGTTTTCACTTCATCACTTTTCATTTACCAATATGGAACCACATGATAAAATAATTGGGAACAAATCTAAAAAGGAAAACAATAAAAAAATAAGAAAATAACCCTAAACTAAGCATCAAGATAGAAAATTAAAATGAGAAAGGAAAGGAAAACAAAATAAAGAAAAAGGAAAAAATTAAAAGATCCTTCCAAGCTATCTCAAACTTAGAAATAGGGGTTGGGGATATGCCTTTTGACAAGAAAAAATATCTCCTCAATATTTAGACACCTAAAACATAACATAATCATGTTTAATATTTTGATAAGTTTGGTAGGAATCCTTCTAAGGTAAGACATGTACTTACATTTATGTTGTCCTTTATGTTGAAAGCAACTATCTCAAAGACTCTTATTAATAATGTTTTCATGAAATTTAATCAGATTTATGTGATATAACTCAGCCATGTACTTACATTCTATTGACATGAATCACATAGGATAGAGTTTAGTAAATACCTCTACCTAATAATTAAAGTGTGGTGATGGATAAGGGTGGGCATCAATACATACCAGAGTAACTTGTGTTTCAAACCTGGTAGAGATTTTTTCTTTGTGACAACCTAGGGGTATTTCCACTATTAGATATTATTTAGCTAACATGGGCCCTTTGGTAGTATCATATTATCATTTTTTTCATCTAGAATATGTGGAATTAGTTCTTTCCAAGTCAAGGACCTTGTGGATTTATCATCAATGGATGAGATATATTGGATCAGGTCATTTTTAGCTTCAACTCTCATTGGATTCACTTTTTAATTTAGGCTACTATATTCATGATTGCTCATTTTAAACTTGATTGTGTCTACTACTGATAATATTTCATGAATGTTATAGTCCCATTATACACTTGATTCAAATATTCTAATTATTCATATGCAAGGATAACAACTTGAATCTCTTTTACTTCCTTCATTTCTAGTGAAGGGATGGATGCCAATTGGCTACCACCAAGTTGTTGATGTTTTGAAACTAGCTTGTCAAATGTAGGGGAAACAACATATGATATGGGTATTTAAAATACATATCATACATCTTAATCTAATTGATCCAACTCTTCTATCTCATCTTTAGACTCACTACAAGAAATGTTTGATTCTTCTTCTTATTCACATGGATATTTTCTACTTAAGCCTTCATATGGAAGCTCACTATATATGACTATTATTTCATCATCATCATCATCATCATCATCATCATCACTACTCTTGGGCATTGGAACTTGCCTTTTGTGTGGGACATTCTTAGTCAAAAACAAAATTCTTTCAAATCCATCCCATTTATACATCCATAAAATCCAAGTTGTGAACCTATAAATTTAGTCTCATAAGTTATACCATGCATTTATTATGTAGCACCTCCTATAATAAATGGCACTTGATTAGTAAAAGCACCAAAAGACACTTGGTTATTAACAAAAGGAAAAAACCCACTGATTAAGAGTTGATATTCATAAAATTTTAGATTTGGATCCATAATAGGGTTCTATTTTATCATAGGCAAGTCTAATTATACATAAGTTTAAGGCAAGGTTTGACTATAAGACACATATTGGTTCATAGGCTAACATATAGGTAGAAAAGTCTAAGTAGTTTGGGTGTGGGCCCTTAGTTTTTCTAAAGAGTGGATAAAAAACATAACCATGTGGTATAACTTGTTTTTAAATGATGAAAACCTATTGATAAGTGGATGCTAATGATGTGAGTGTAGATGGAATCCTATAAATAAGCATATTGGCTAGGGGATATAATGTTCTACGATATAATTTAATAACCACCACCTCTATTTACAAGAATGGGTCCTTCAACCTCCTATACAACTAGTGAAAATGAATATTGAAGGAGATTATGGGTTATTTAGGATCCATACAAGTTATATCAAACTAATAGTACAAGGTACCATGGTCAATATGCACATTAAAATAGTTGACAAACATATTTTCAAAGATAGTCCATGAAGTGATATATCTATTTCATAGACTTATGTACCAATGGTAAACATCTTCATCCATAAAATATGGAAATAAGTATAAAGCCACATCTTCATGTTGGACCTTGGTTCGGATGATTGCCTATTTAAATGCTTTAATTTTCTCTTTAATAGTTTGAATTCCACCATGGGTATATTTTGAATAGAATTTGTTAAGATTTTTAGGCAAGTCAAGAGTAGGCCCTAAAATGTTCATAGGGAATAAACTTCCACCCAGTCAAGACAAGGCCATGGGTGGGTTTAAAGGTAGACAATAGGATCAAAACCAAATGTAAACATTCTATATCATCTTATTCATTCCTCCTTTTACCAGACCATTAATAGGTTGTTTAGATGCACAACAGGTTATAGAAACATAACCACAAGACTAAAACTAGTTATAAATCTAAATAAATATTCCAATTTAGGCCCTCCTTATCATGTCAATATATTTATGGGTGTTTTAAGCATTTAACATAGTGGTAAAATTATGAATGATGACCATAAAACTAATATCTCTCCAAATATACTCTAAGTCATGCCTTCCTTCTAGTGTCAATCTGTTGGTGGTCAATTTGGCATAGTCACACAAACTGTAGGGGAAGAGAAGGGAGAGGAAAGGCTCAAATTGTGAGGATTCCCCCTTATTTTTCCTTTCCATGCTCTCTTAAAATTAATTAGTTTATGGTAACTGTTGACCATTTTTTGCATGACCAGTTTGTGTTTTCCCTTTGGCTCTTTTCATTTATTCCTTGCTCATTTTTTATGTTTGGTCTCTTGCTTTGTTGTTTGTCTTTTCCCTTTATCCTCTCCTGGTTCGAGCTCTTCTCCCTTATTCTTTGTGTTTTCCCTTTACCTTGTTCACCTTAGCTTATTGAGCTTTGTTTTGCCCTGAAGTGCAATTCAGAACCTTTCTGAAGGGCCTTTCTTACCTTGCCTTCCCCCTAAGTGTCCCTTCAGACTTTTTTGAAGGGCACTTTTCTTCCAAGTGACATTTTTGAAAAGTTCTGAAGGGCACTTTTCTTCTTAAGTGTCCATTTATACTTTTTTGAAGGGCATTTTTCTTCCAAGTGACCCTTTGAAAAAGTTTCGAAGGGCACTTTTCTTCCTAAGTGTCCCTTAAAAATTTTCTAAAGGGCACTTTTCTTCCAAGTGACCCTTAAAAAAAGTTATGAAAGGAAATTTTAAGCCCAAGTGTCCCTTTGGAATTTTATGAAGGGTACTTTATTTTCTAAGTGACCCTTCAAAAAAGTTCTAAAGGGAACTTTTCTTCCCAAGTGTCCTTTTGGAATTTTTTAAAGGGCACTTTGTCTTTAGAAATGCACATTGGATAAGTTTCAAAGGGCCATTTCCTTTGGAAATGCCCTTTGGAATTTTTGGAAGGGACCCTGCACCTTCCCCAAGTGTCCTTCAAAAATTTTCTGAAGAACATTTTCCTAAGTGTCCTTTGATAAAAGTTCCTAAAGGAACTAGCCATTTCCTTTCAGGAAAAATTCTCAAAAGAATTCCTTCAAACAAATTGTCTGAAGGAATTACTTTGGGAAAATTGCCTGAAATAATAAGACTAACCCAATAGATCCCCATGACATGTCATAGGACATCAAGTTTGATATAACCCACTAACTATTGGGGTGAAAATATGATGTGATGTAGGACATCAAATTTAGGGTGGCCAATTAGCTGTTGGGATTCAAAGACATGACATGCCTCAAGACATCAAATTTAAGGTGGCCAACTACCCATTAGGGTGTAACTTGGTGATGTGCTATAGGATGTCAAATTCATGCCTAAAGTCTTAAATTAAAAAGTAAAGTCACTTGGAAAACCTGAACAACTCTGTAATACAAATCAAGTTTCCCAACAAGCTTTGTTTATGACTTTTATAAGTAAAATAAATAAAAAAACTTGAAATATTAAGGATAGTGGAAATCAGGTTTCCCAAAATGCTTGACTTATAGGTTTATAAGTAAAGCAATTTAGAAGGCCTGAGTGGGTCTATGGTACAAAATGTAGGAACTTTCAAGAAGAATCTAAGGTTTGCAACAATGATCCAATCCATTTTTTATGGAGGGTCATCTCACCATTGATTTTTCAATGATCTTGGCCATTTCAAGAGGGTAAATCAAAGAGAAGGACAAAATCTAACTGAATGAGAGAATAACTAGAATCAGTTTCACCAGGATGGTAACTATAAACTATTTTAGAGACTTCTATTTAGGCACCCAAGAGATCTCTCTTCTCTACCTCTTTTGATATAAATAGGGCCCTTGGGATATTTTTTTATCATCCATAAATAGTATGGTGAATCCCTGCTAGAATGTTTTGCCATTTTCTTGCCTTTGAGCAAAGAAACATACATTTATTTTATTTCTAAGTTCTAGACATTTTATTTGGCATGCAAGAAACATAGATTCATAGCAAGTGATGTTTAATCCTTATATTTTATTTCCTTCATGCTTTTGATCAAAGACTTGATCCAATAAGTCATGTAGAGTGCATTCTAGCTATATGAAATTTTACACATGTGTAACCCTTTTCTGGACTATATAGGTTATCTTTTCTAGTTATTTACCTTGTGTGATCTCATTCATTTTATCTCTACATTGAAATACTTATGATAGAATCTTCTAGAGCTTGAGTTATAGACTATATTCTAATGTATTATGCATAAGTATAGGGCATACATATGGATACTAATTTTTGGTGTATCACCATTTTAGATTAGGCTTTTCATTTATGCAAACTTCTGACTCTTTTCACTCATACAAACTGGTTCAATAACTTTATTACACAAAAAATCTAATATAGGGAGCTAGCCTTTCAACCTAGAGGTTAATTTCCACTTATAGGCACACCCACATGCCTAAAAATTTCCAAACATTGCCCAAATCTAGAGGAGGCCTCAAAATTCCTCTTTTAAGGTGAAAGATTTAGAGGCAACAGTTCTATCTTGCCTAATGGGACCCAAATTATTGCTAAGTCAAGGTGAGTGCTGGTCTTGATAAGCCTAAAGTAGTAGAAATACCCTTAACCTAGAATTTGGCGGGTCAAAAAGGGTGTGAATCCCTAGTTCTAGACCAAGTTTTATACATTATCCTACATGGTCCTCACAAGGTCCTTAATATTTTATGACCAAGCCCCTTTAGCTAAAGCTTTTCCTAAATAATAACCCCCTGAACCACTCCTAGCCCTATTAAATCCTTGGCAAGGAGGTTTTGGGAAAGAAGTAGAAGAGGTTGAAGAAGTTTAAGGAGAAGAGTTTGAATAATAAATAGAGGATCATAGGTAAAGAAGAGAAATGGGGGAAAGGGGAAAGATAGATAGATGACAACCCTTTCCTACTTTTAATACCTAAAACCCAATAGAGATTCCTGAATATGAACCCATCCCTCTAAATACTACCAAAAATCTTCCTAGTTTCAATGGAGAGGGTCTTATTACCCCATCTAAACATATTAGAGACATCTCTAATTTATGTAATTTCCATAATCTTACTAGGGCCAATATAGCCATTAGGCTACTGACTATGTCTTTAAAAGGCAAAGCACTTGACTAGTATAGAACGTTGGAGGGGGATACATTACAAGTTGGGATGGATTTGGAGACCTATTGGTGATGAGATTCAAAAATAAGAGTGATCATGATTCCCTAATACATCATTTTAATGTAATAAGAAGAGGTCCAAATGAATCCATAAGAGATTTCAAATAACATGGTATAGGCTACCACCAATCATGAGACCTCCTCCTAGCTTTATGTTCCCAATATACCTCAAAGGGATTGGTACTGATGTTGTTGTCATGTTGTAGTAAATGGGAGGATTCACTCTTCCAGGTACATATGAGCTAGCAATTGAGGTTGAGAATAGCTTGATTTAGGATGGAAGACTCCCTCCAAGAGTTTTTATGCCTTTGTTATCCCACAATTTAGTTGAATCTACAAGCATCTCACAAGTTCCCAAGGCAAATGTGAAGCCAAGAGCCTTTCCCAAGAAGGTGGATAATGTTGTGGATAAGGATGAAGAAATCAAATCATTGAGATCTCAACTCAAGAAAGCTCAATATCAATAAAGTGATCCTCCTAATACACAATACTATCCTCAACAAGGATATAGAGCTCCATCCCAATATAATTATCAAGGGAGACTACAAAATCAACAAGGTTATAGTAGGTAGCCTAATGCATATAATCCAAATTCTACTCCTCCTATAAAGGATGTTGTTCTAGTTCATGTAAATATAGTGTAAGAAGAAGATCATGTAAACCAATGGGGGCAGTCTCAAGGTCAGTGTACACATGATGATAGAGGAACTAGCTATGATTTGACTACATAAGAAGAAGCTACTCCTTACATAATAGTATAAAAAGCATGTCCCAGCCAAAGGGATAGTCCTAGAGAAGGCAACAACCCAAGTGTGAGAATGATGAATTTTCAAGTAAAAGATGATTTCGTGTTGACTCAAGGCATGTCAATTTCAGCCAATACAATGGTGAATAAGAGAGCATTGGGAGAAGGCCAGGAGTCATGAATAGTTCTAAGTGATGCCTCTCCAAAGCCACAAAGTGCCAATCAAAGTGTTGCACCTTCTACAAGCCATGTTCCTCAACAAAATCAAAATGTAAATGTAGCTAACAAGATTGTAACATAATAGGCAACAACTCATTTATTACCATCAAAAATGCATGATAAAGTGAATACTCCATCTCTAAATACTATGGACTCATTAAAGAGAACTAAGACAAGCATATCCCTTTGGGAGGTTCTACATATACCTGGTCAAAAGGAGCTTTTAAAAGAGTAGTTAGCAAGCATGCAGGTGGCTCCTCAATCTTTAAAGCATCATAGTGTGGGTCTCAAAAATTATCCAAATCATCTTTTGGAGCCTTCCACTAAAGTTGAAAATACTCCACCCTTCTACCTCACACTCATTATGGGAGATAAGTTAGTCTATTATTGTATTATGGATAGTAGAACAAGCACTACTATTATGCCTAAATTAGTGGCTGATAAGCTAGGTTTGAACAATGAGCCACATAGTAAAGGCATGTTACAACTAGATAGAAATTCAACTAAGATGATGGGATTGGTCAAAGGTCTGAAAGTATTTTTACATGGCTGCCCAAGCTTCCCTATCATGCAAGATATTGTGGTGGTGGACCTTCCAACACACTTTGTTATATGCTTGTTTAGGGACTTTATGGCTAAGATAGGAGGATAAATTTATACTAATTGGTCCTTTATAGCTTTAAATATAAGGTATGGAACCAAGGTAACCATAAGGACTAAACCCTTAGCAACGTTCCATATTTAGCCATACTTGGAGACAATGACAAATCAAAATTGTCTAATCAATAAAGAGGAAGAAACAATCCTAAATAGTGAAACATTTGCTCCTCTTGAAGATATTTTCAATTGCTATCTTGACGAGTAAAACACTAAAAATCATGGTCTTGATCCTTACACTTTCATTAAGGAAACTAATTTTGGAGTTTACTACATGCATGAGGAGAATGTCCTTATTCCTTCACTCACCAATGAAGATCACGAGCTTGATGGCATGTGGGAAATATTTTTTGATGGTTCAAAGAGAAAAGTAGGCATAAGAGCTAGTGTCATGTTGGTTTTCCCATCAAATAATTGTTACTACTCTCCTTATAGATTTCACTTTAGCTATACTTGCAATGTGGCAAAATATGAAGGCTTAGTTCATGGTCTCTAATGGGAAAAGAAGAGAGGAATCAAGCTTTTGAAAGTCTATGGAGATAGTGAGTTGGTAATTCATCAAGTGAGAAGTCAAGATAAAACCAAGAACCCCTTGTTCAAGTCCTACAAGCATAGGGTATGGGATCTACTTGATGATTTTGATGCCTTCAACATCCAACCCATATGAGGAGACTTGAATAAGCACGTTGATAGATTGGATATAATAGGAGAACATTTTGACTTAGCTATTGATGTTAAATAATAGAAGGATCAACCCCATATCAAAATCATTTTGAGACCTTCCATTTTGGATAATGAAGTGTCATGAAAAGTTTTTGAAAGTGATGAATACATTTCATACTTCTTGTAAAATGAGGTAGGATTCTCTTTAAGAAATAAAAAAAAGTTGCATGATCATTATGAAGAGCAAATTATACATCTGAAGATAAATAAAATACCCAAGGGGATGATTACCTTGGAGAGTGTTTTCAATGAGTATTATCAAAATAAAAACCAAAGAATGAGCATGTCAACAAAAGAATAGAACTATGGGAGGATTTTGATTTTCAAGGACAAACTTTTTAATATTGGCAAGGCTTGTTCTCAGATAGAAAGGCAAGCTTTTATTGCATTATATAAAGATTTTCATGACATTTTAGCCTAGGAATGCAAGGAATTGAAATTATTTGACCCAATTCTAGCTCATCACACCATTGAGTTGGAGCATGGAGCTAAACCAGTAAGACAAAAGTAAAGGCCTATCAATCCCAAGGTGAAATAACTCATGAAGAAAGAACTAACCAAATTGATCAAGTCTAGAATTATCTTTCCTATCAAACACTTAACTTAGGTAGCCAACCTATGCCAGTTTGAAATAATAATAGAGAAATCAATCTTTGTGTGGATTTTCATGATCTACAAAAAGTGCCTCTGAAAGATCATTACCCACTCCCTTCCATGGAACAAATTCTACAAGTTATTTTAGGTTCTAAACATTTCTCACTTCTTGATGTTTATTCAGGTTATAATCAAATATTGGTAAATGAAGGGGACCAATTTAAGACAGCCTTCACCACCAATTGGGGGACCTTTGCCTACAAGAAGATGCCATTTGGTTTATCCAATGCCAGAGCTACATTTCAAAGGGCAATGGACATGGCTTTCAAAGGTTTGATCAATAAGTTTTTACTTGTTTACCTTGATGATATAACTATTTTTTCAAAAGATGTTGCTGATCATATGGGACATCTAAGGCAAGTGTTTGAGAAGTGTAGAGAGTATGACATATCCCTCAATTAAAATAAGTGCATCTTCACTATCCATGAAGGTAAGATTTTGGGTCATGTTGTTTCAAAAAGGCTTATCTATTGACCTTGAAAGGATTGAATCTATTCTAGGATTGTATTTGCCTTAACACAAGAAAGGGATACAAATTTTCTTGGGAAAAATAAAGTTTTTAAGGAGGTTTATCCCAAATTTTGCAACTGTGGTAAAGCCTATCACAACCATGCTAAAAAAGAACCAAGTTTTTACTAGGATAAAGGATGGTAAAGGCAGCTTTGAGGAAATAAAGAAAGAAATTGAAACATCTCCCACTCTCTTAAATATAAATTTTGCTAAGGATTTAATTATTTATACTTTTACTAGCCTTGACACAATCTCAGATATGCTTATGCAAAAGAATGATAAAGATGTTGAGTAGCCAATTGCTTTCTTCAGCCAAGGCTTAGAAGACTATGAAGTGAGATATTATTTTGTTGAGAAGTAAGATTTAACCATCATTAGAGGTTTGAAAAAGTTCAAGAATATGGTTTCTAACAACAAGATCCATGTCATGGTCTCCCATCCTAGCACCTAGGAGTTTCTCCTAAGCAGGGATCTCAGTGAGAAGAGACCTAGATGGATCACAAAGGTGATGGAATATGACATTGACATCAAGGTAACTAACCTAGTAAGAGGAAGAGGTTTATGTGATCACTTAGCATCTGAATTTCAAGAGCCAAAAGGGCAAGCCTTGGTAAATCAAGTTCAAGACCAACCAACTAATCAAATACAAAATAAAATTTAGACACAAGACATCATTAGTTTTCTTCAAAATGGTGAGTGTCCTAATGGCTTGAACAAATCTCAAAGAAGGTATTTTAGGTTACAGGTTATTCCTTATTGTCTTATGGATGGCATTCTCTTTAATAAGGATGTGATAAATGTGATGCTAAGATGAATTAACAATGATAAATTTGATATGCTACTAGAAAAGTTCCATAATGGTGAAGATGGTGGTCACTTCTCTCCTAAAACAATAGTTACAAAAATAATGAGAGATGGTTACTATTGGCCTAGTCTTTTTAAAGACTATTATCATTGGTCTAAGGTTTATCCTAAATGTGCTTTATTTATTGGAAATCAAAATCTTGTTTACCTTTCATTGAATCCTATCCAAGTGGACCAACCTTTCATGTATTAGGGCCTTGACTTCATTGTCATGATCAACCCTCCATCAAGTGATAGACAAAAATGGATATTGACTGCTATAGACTACTTCACAAGATGGGTAGAGGCTATTGATTTGAAGGAAGTAACTAAAAATTACATCTTGGAGTTTTATGAAAAAATTATAACAAGGTTTGGAGCTCCTCATTTCATCATCTCAGATAATGCACTTACCTTCATAAGTGCTAAACTTTTGATTGGGAAACAAAGAGTGGAGTTCATTTGAGTACCTCATCCAACTACTACCCTCAAGGTAATGGATTGGCTGAGTCTACCAATAAGAACCTCATCAAGATCATCAAGAGGATGTTGGAAACTAATCAAATAGCATGCCATAATAAGCTAAAGACAACCTTATGGGTAGCTAAAATCACTCCCAAGAAGTCAATTAGTAATTCTCCCTTTATACTTGTCTATGGGAGAGAAGATATTCTATCCATATCACAAGATCTCCCTACCTTAGAACTTACACAATAGTTGGAATTACTTGAAAACACTCCCATGAAGGTCAGATTGACAAAATTAATATAGCTACAAGAGGAAAGAGATGATGCATACAAAGATTTGGAACACTATCAAGTTTTCATGAAGAAATCCTTTGAAAAAATGTCAAGGGAAAGAGTATTCAAAGAAGGTGACTTGGTTTTGAAATGGGATGACAATAGAGCAAAATTAGGCAAACATACAAAGTTTGATACTTTGTGGAGTGGTCCTTACATCATCATCAAGTGAAAGCAAAGAAACTCCTTTCAGCTATCCAAAATGGATGGAGAAGAGCTACCTATTCTAGTGAATAGAATCCATTTGAAGCCTTACTTTTGACCCTTGCTAGCTGTGTCTTGTATATACCTTATTTTCATGTGTTTATTTTGTTGTGTTTATTTTCCCTAAGTGATTTAGAGCACATTGTTTCCCTTTTAGGTGTTTTTTTCATTTTTTTGATTGTGCATGTTTCTCTCCAACTTGTGTTTTTGGCCATGGCTTATTATTTCAACTCTTGTTTACCTTCCATTACTCCATGCCCAATGGAAGGATTTAGGTAACTAGTCTTATCACATAGTAGGCATGTCTCTCTTATAAATCGATAGAATGTTGACCATTTTTTACATGACCAGTTTGTGTTTTCCTTTTGGCTCTTTTCATTTCTCCCTTGCTCATTTTCTATGTTTGGTCTCTTAATTTTTTGTGTCTTTTCCCTTCGGCTTCTCCTAGTTTAGGCTCTCCTCCCTTGTTCTTTGTTCTTTCCCTTTGCCTTGTTTGCCTTAGCTTGTCAAGCTTTGTTTTGCCCTGAAGTTCCCTTCGAACCTTTTTAAAAGGCCTTTCTTTCCTTTCCTTCCCCCCAAGTGTCCCTTCAAACTTTGTTGAAGGGAAATTTTCTTCCAAGTAACTGTTTAGAAAAGTTTTGAAGGGTACTTTTCTTTCCAAGTGTTCTTTTGGACTTTTTCGAAGGGCACTTTTCTTCCAAGTGACCCTTCCAAAAAGTTCTGAAGGGTGATTTTCTTCCCAAGTGTCCCTTAAAACATTTATAAAGGCCACTTTTATTCTAAGTGACCCTTAGGAAAAAATTTTAAGGCCACTTTTTAGCCCAAGTGTCCCTTTGAACTTTTTCAAAGGGCACTTTATTGTCCAAGTGACCCTTCAAAAAAGTTTCAAAGGGCACTTTTCTTCCCAAGTGTCCCTTTAAATTTTTTAAAAGGGCACTTTATCTTTGTAAATTCCCTTTGAAAAAGTTTTAAAGGGCCATTTCCTTTGGAAATGCCCTTCAAATTGTTTTTAAGGGACCTTGTACCTTCCCCAAGTGTCTTTCGAGAAAAGTTCTAGCGATTACCTTTCAGGAAAAATTACTGAAATAATTAAAGGCAATCTAAAAACCTAAAAGAGCAAGGATAGTGAAAATTGGGTTTCCCAACATGCTTGAATTATAGGTTTATAAGTAAAGCCATTCAAGAGGATCGAATGGGTCTACAATAAAAAAATGTAGGAGCTTTCAATAAGAATCTAAGGTTCACAGTAGTGATCCAAGCCATTTTTTATGGAGGGTCATCTCACCATTGATTTTGCAATGATCCCAGTCATTTCAAAAAGGTAAATTAAAGGGAAGGGCAAACTCTAACTAAATGAGAGAACAACTGGAATTAGTTTCACCAAGATGGTGACTACAAACCATTTTAGAGGATTCTATTTTGGCATGTAGGAGATTTCTCTTCTCTCCCTCTTTTGATATAAATAAGATGCTTGGGATCTTGTTTTATCATCCATATATAGTATGGTGAATCCATACTAGAATATTTTTCCATTTTTTTGCCGTTGAGCAAAGAATCATATGTCTATTTTCTTTCTAAGTTCTAGACATTTGCTTGGGTATGCAAGAGACATAGAGTGACAACAAGTGATGTTTTATCCTTATATTCTCTATCCTTTATGCTTTTGAGTAGAGAGTTGATCCAACAAGTCATATAGAGTTTATTCTAGTTGTATGATATTTTTCACATGTGTAACCCTTTTTTGGACTATACAGGTTGTCTTTTCTAGTTATTTACCATGCATGATCTCATTAATTTTGTCTCTAAATTGAAATACTTATGTTGGAATATTTTAGAGATTGAGTTATAGACTATATTCTATTGTATTGTGCATAAGTATAGGGCATACACGTGGATACTAATTCTTGGTGTATCACCATTTTAGACTAGACTTTTCATTTATGCAAACTTTCGACTCTTTTCACTCATACAAACTGGTTCAGTAGTTTTATTGCATAAAAAGTTAATATAGGGAGCTATCCCTTTCAATCTAGAGGTTAATTTTCACTTATAGGCACAACCACAGGCTTGTAAATGTCCCAACATTTCCCAAATCTAGAAGGGTCCTGAATAGTCCTCTTCTAGGGTGCAAGATTTAGAGGCAGCTATAACAGCTTCCCCAATGTCTTTATCTACCATATCATGGTGTATCAAATACCTTATAAGGATAATGTAAGTTACTCCATTTTAAGGGGCATATTTGGAGTACTTATTAAATACTTATGCAAGAGGTTTTGGTCTATCTTATATCTATAAGAACTATTTGTTTAAAATTGTGAATGAACTCATCACTACTAGTTGGCACCTGTCTCTAGTATATTGATTTCAAAAATGCATAAAATATAGGTAAAAAGATGAACATGCAGTCTAGATAAATCTTGGAAGACTAAATACAACTTAGAATAAACTAACAAAGACATAAAAAAGAGAAAAAGAGAGGGTAGGGAGAAAGTAAAGATGATCTTAGTTTCTAATGAAGATTGTTTTGGATCTGTTAAATAGATAAATTTCTTGATAAACTAGTCTCTATTTAGCCAACATATCATAACTAAAAGGTATAAATGGTGTAGGAGTCTGAGGATCAAATAGATATATAAAAGAGGGAATCAAAGTCACCATAGACATCCATAAACAAGGAATATCATTCATAAAACATTCATATAGAAGATAATTCATAGAAAAAAATTCAAGATTCATAAATGTTCAAATGAGTTACAAATAAGGTCTTCACATAGCTTCAATTCATGCTAAAAATTCCTAACCTAAGAATAAAATAAATTAAAATAAAATATGTTTGGTTATCTACTCTATTCTAACACTAATCAACCAGCCCTTAATTTAGTCCCATGGTTGGCCTTGTATATTTTTAATAGCCTCACACACCACTAGGTAGTTAAAAATATTCAATGCATTTCCCACCCATCAAGAAGTTATAAGAATTAACTAATAAGCACAAACTAAGGCACAAATTTAATGTGTGCTTATCTTCAAAGATAACATTTTTTTATGGATGAACCCTTTTTCATTAGATAACTGACAACATGATAATATTATAATGATGTAAAAATTTAATTGTAATATGTTCAAGTTGAATTCCAATTCTTTCAATGGATTAATGTTGTATTAAATATATGGGGCACAAGTTTCCATCCTCTAGATGTGATCAATCCTATTTTATATTGACTGTGCATAGGAATTTCTTATCCTTTTATGATCTTAACTTAGTTGAACCTAATGTGCATGTTATTATCTAACTTATCCTAGTGTTTGATTTACTTTTTAATTTATTTTCATGATCCATTTTCACTAGAGAAAAATTATATTCAATAACTACAAAAATCTAATTAGACTCATAGTCTAATTCCTAGATTTTGATGGGCTAGAAGGGAAAAAATGGGTGTCATTTTCAGCTTCTAATTCTATTAGTAGAGGCCCAAATAAATTTATTTGGAATATCATTCTACATGTATTCTTATCACTACTTTGGAAAATACAACATGTTCTTGATATGCTCAAGTCCTTTTACATGTCAACTTCTCATTAATACATGGGTGTTGAGTCTTCAATTTTATTTAAACCACAATGTAACAAGATCTTGACAAGTGGAAACTTCTCACTCACCCATATATTTGTGGTCCTTTGATATTTATTTCATGATTTATTTGTCTTAAATCCTTGATATTATGCCATATGGCATCATCTTAGGGACTCACTCAATCTCATCCTTATCATACTACTCTTTCTTAAAATTATGCACATATAAGTGAGATGATGCCACATGAAATCATCCCAGTCACATAAAATATATGCTTCATATATGATTTGTCTTGATCAACCTGAGGCCTTAGATAAGTGAGATCATGCCATGTGGCATGATCCCTAGACCCAGAGGGTTGAAAGGCCTGGCTCTAAATCCAAAGTCTATTAGAGAAGTGGATCTTTGAAATAATGACAAGTGGAGACTACTCAGTGAATCTAGACCTATTAAGATATAGTTAGTCATTAGATTTTAAATAAAATATAACTTTTGGATTTTAAATTTTATGAAAATTTACTAAGGCAAAAAGCTTAAAATAAAAGATGAGAAAACCTTTAAATTTAGAAATTAAAAATGGAGATTTTTCCAGAGATATAATTAATCTATTTGATCAGATGAATGATTAAATATTTTAGATCAAAAAATTATATAAACAGAGTCAATTTTAGATCTTTTGAGTGATGAATTAAATTCAAAATCAAAATACTTTAGAAAATTCAATAGTTAGGTCTAAAAGAAAAAGCATGTTGGTTTTATGATAGTTTGGATGAGTCAGACAACTGTTAATTTTAATCAGGTGGAATGCTGATGTGGAAAATAATGCTCTATTCATTTTGTGGTTAATGTCACATGGCATCTATTCCCTCACTCAAGGCAAGATTTAATGTCTAATTGGGATGATGACCTCTAAGATATTGGTGAAACAATATATTAACACTTGTATAAATATCATTCATCCAGAGCCTAATGGGAGGATCAAAGGTATACATACCACCTTGAGGGCCTAAAGAAGCAATAATGCCACTTAGAATGATCTTGGGTATTTGGGGGGCTCAACTATCATAGGAAGTATATAGACTACCACAGGGGCCTTGATAAATGGGATCACATGACATGGTATGATCTCACTCATCTTGGGGGTTTAAGGCTTGTTGAGGAAACCAAGGGGACCCAAGGAAGCATGGAAGTATGATCATTCCATGTTTCATGATCTAGGCACCCAGATAGTCTAGGAAAAAATGGTTAAGTCAAGAGAGGCTTATGAAAGTGAGCGAGTGACAAGTGGTAACTCCTCGCTTGCCTAGGGATCTATTTGGAACTTCATATGACTATTAGATCATGACGAAAAAAAAGATACATTAGAGTTAAAATATGAATTTGAAATAAAAATAGATAAGACTATTTAAGACAAAGTAACTAAGTCCCAAATAAAACTTTGCCAAGGCTCAAACATTTTATCAATCTCAAAGCCAAATAAACCCATTTTTATGATAAAGAACTAACTAAAGGAATAAAATTGTATGAATTCCTAGTAATTCTAAACCAAAATATATCAGAAATGAATTAATTTTCTTAAGAAAATAAGTATATAAATTTAAAATAGATAGGTAATTTGTAGAAATCTGAGGTGAAATGGCTTGAAAAATTGGAATTTTTAAGTTGTTCAAAATTGTATAATAGGAAAAGATTTATCATATTCAAATAAGCACATAAATTTATATAAATATAAACCTAATTGCTAAAATAAATTTAATTTCCAAAATCTCTTCTACACCAAATATAGATACATAAATTTCAAACTTGGTTCCAAGAGTATAGTTAGTATCATATCAAATATTGTAACCTGCCAATAACCTTTTCAATCAGACCATGAATAAAAGAGACCCAAAATTGATTAAAATAGAAGACTATATTATAGAGAAAAATAGGTTACATGATTTTAGTGATGAAATTAGAGAATGTTATGCAAACAATAACACATATCATAGATTTCATGGGAATCATATAAATAATTATTGAGAATTAAACAAAAAAAATACAAAGTCTCCTTAATAGTGGTAATCTTATATAATATAAGCCTATTAAGAAACCCACTCATATTTCATCTCATAAAATAAAAATTCAAAATAACATAGAGAGAAAATATGGATTCCAAAAGATAATTCAACATAAGAAAAGATTCACAAATCAAAATTAGATAAAATAAGATTACAAATAGAATAATTACCAAAAGAAAAGTTTCAAGAAAAAATTCAAGATAAGAAAGAAAGATAATTTAAAAAAAAAAGCATGAATAAATGTCCAAATAAAAATATTCCTAAAAATTCTAATGATACGAATATGGTTGATAAAGAATCAAACATTACATCTACTTCATGCATAGAGAAAAACACAAAGTTAATGTACCAATTGCTTCTCTTCCTAATGTTCAACAAATCACACATGATCATTCTCTACTTAAAGATAGGATTAATTCTACTAAAAATGATGAACACATTAAAAAAAATACTCCAATCTATGGTGCCATGAATTTATCATACACAAATACAAAAGATAATCAAAATTACATCTCACAATCTCAAACATAACCTAAGAAGTTACTTTATCATATGTTAACGATTAAATTTGTGATTATGATCCTAATAATATATAATATTGGTATGATCTTAATGATATTGATTATGCATTCCATAATAATCCAAATATTACATGTGAAATTAATAAAACACCCAAAGATATCTGTCTTTCCTTTTTCCATCTAGCTCAAAATTCTCTTAAAAATCTTAAAAAATACAAAGCTTATTTTCATTTATTTTCACTTTTACTTCTATACCTTATCCAAGAATTATTATTTCCCCTTGGATTTATTTTCACTTTGGGTACTTTCCATCTTGATTTTCAAACTGATTTGAGCGATCTACAACACCTATCTCTATGGCACTCCACTTAATTAAAATTGCATATCTTACACCCTATGACACTTACATGATCTCATATGGTTAATTATTACATGAACACACATAACCTATTTCTCATTTATGGACCATGTATATTCCCACATAATTTACATATTTACACTACATTGATATGAATCAAAGTTACATCTAAATTGGGGGCACCTTACTTTCCTTCCCTTTTATCATGTTTTTCCTTAACATATTGTTGAGGGTTATTCAAATCTTACCCTTATTATTCCATTTTTAAAACCTTGTTACTTACCTTTTTAAAATATATTTCAACATTCGCTTATGCATATTTTACTTTTCAAATATGGAAAAAATACTAAAAGCATTCATATATTATAAAATTTTGTTAAGCCCTTAACCTATATGATCCATAGGGTTATGTATGTGTTGACCTATGGCACACTATTAATTTTTAAATACATTCATTAGTTAATTATTTATTTATGACAACTTCTTAAAATTTAAGGGTGGGATGAATGGGTGTGATTATCCCTATTAATTCTATATATAGGGATGAGTGTGTCTCACTCAAAACATAATATTCATGAATTATATTATTATTTATATATTGTAGAGGTTTTTCAATCAAAGTGTATTATCTTATATTCTTCTATATTTTAATTATATTTTGATTTATTAATATAATTATGAATTTAGTTCATTACAAGTGGTATCCAAGCACTAATTTTAGAAAAATAATTATTTCTATTATATCTCTCAAACCATTGCAAATTTTAATATAATTGTTTTATTAGAGTTGGAACATCATATAAGGAAACCACCGTTAAAATGTTGATATTTGATGATAAATTTTAAATAAGTTATTAATTTTTTACTGTTTTTCATAAAATCACTCTATAGTCTAAAATTTAAGGAATTTTTTGTATTTTATTACATTTTGGAAAGTGTATATATATATGATCCATTATTTGTGTTTTTTGATTGGAGGCTGACATAATATCAAATTATATTGGTCAAAAGCTGGTCAAAGGTGAAAATTAGGGTTGGCATTGTCTAGTCTTATTATGGTAGGACCACAAACTAATGGTAAAAGCAAGAATTCTAAAACTTTGGGTAAAAATCCTAGAAAATATGAGATGGATTCCAAAAACATTGATGGCTCTTCTAATCTAGGGTTTTCCTTGTTGGATCATAAAGTGAGCCAAATCTAGTATGATCTACATAGCTATAGTTTGAGATGATAAATAAAGTAGATCAAATAAATCAACATTTGGAGGATCTCATGTAAAACCTCATTCCATTATTGAATGTTCATCAACATTCCCAAAATTAGACACAAATCACTACTAATCAACCCAACCATGGTGTATATTCTATCCAACCCAATCCAAATCCAAATATACCTCATTTAAGGAACCTTACTCCCAAAGTATACATGAAAAAGTTTAATGGAAAGGATCCACTCACTTGGATCAACCAAATAAATAATTTTTTTGATGTACATCAGACCTATGGTGGACAAAAGGTGGTAATAACATCATTGAATTTGGATCAAAAGTTGGTTATTTGTTATAGATGGATTTTCACTCAAAATAAAAATAAGGGTCTTACTATTATTTGGTCAATGTTCATGCATGAACTATAAATGCACTGCCATCATAGTGTAATAGATAAATAATTTAGCTAATTGTCAATGCTATGATAAATTAGATCAGTCAAAGATTATATTTAAAAATTAAAAATTTTATCTTTAAGTGTGTATGACATCTTAGATGAAAACATGAATGATATCTTATTGGGTGGTCTTAAGGATAAAATCCAACTAGATGTTCACATGTTTAATCCAAACACTGTATCCAAATCCATGGTAATTACACATTGAGAAAATAAAAGAGATCTTGTCAAATGAAGGGATTTTAATAATAAAAAATATCTCATTGTTCTAATACAAGCATTACCTCAGCCTACAAGATTGAATCCTCACTAAATTGAAGAGAAACAAGTAAAAGGCTTATGTTTCAATTATGATATAAAATACAACAAAGGTCATAAATGTGTTGAGAAGAAATTATTATATATTGAAGGGGATAATGAGGTATAAGATGATGAATAAACATCTAATGAATAATAAGTTCTTGAATCAAAATACAAAGAGTCCAAACCAACTATTTCATGCCATGCACTTCCAAATATTAACACTCCATAGACCCTAAAATTTGTGGGTTACCTCAAAAAACAAAAGGTGACTGTGTTGATTGAATCAGGGAGTACACATAATTTCATCAACAATAAGTTTATGTCACACTAAATTATTTTATTTACCCAACTCTATAATTTCAATTCATGATTGCATATGGGGGTATAGTCAATTATTATAGAAAATTCCATAAAATCAAACTAGCAATGGAAGACTGCAATATTGATTCCCTTATGCTTGTTATTCTCATGGGTGGATTAGATATTATTTTTAGAGTCTAATGGATCATGACCCTGGGCACAATAAATATTAATTTACAAGAACTCTTCATATGCTTTCATTCTAAAGGAAAGGCATTTGAACTATAGGGATTACAAGAAAAATCTCCATAATTGGTTAGTTTTCATCAAACACAAAATATTATTAAAAAATAGGCTAAATGATTTATCGAATGATTGTGTTCCATATAATTTATATATATATATATATATATATATATATATATATATGTGTGTATATATATATATATGTATATATATATATATATATATATATATATATGTATATATATATATATATATATATATATATATATATATATATATATATATATATATATATATATATATATATATATATATATATATATATATCCACCAATCTTGATCTACAAAGAATTTTTGAAGAAATGCTAAAATGACTACCACCAAGATGATATTATGATCATGCCATTCAACTTATCCCTGGTAGTCAAACACCAAACATTAAATTATACACACACACACACACACACACACACACACACACACACACACACACACACACACACACACACACACACACACACACACACACACACACACATGCTTAGAAGAGTGAGATGAAAATATGTTAAAATAGATGTTGGAGGCTGGTACCATAGACATAGCCAAAGTGCATAGTCATCCTTAGTAGTCATGATATGTAAGAAGGATAATACTTGGAGGATGTTCCTAGATTATAGATATAAAAAAATGTACCATCAAATATAAGTTCCTTAACCTAATAATTGATGATTTTTTGGATGAGTTACATGGTGTTGTCTACTTCACCAAACTACATCTTTGTTTTGGTTACCATAAAATTTAGATCAAAGATGAGGTTATTCATAAGATAACTTTCAGAACTCATGAAGGCCATTGTGAGTTTTTAGTAATACCTTTTTTTCTCAAAAATGCACCATCCACATTTTAGAGTTTGATGAACACTATTTTTAGGCCATTTTTGTATAAATTTGTATTATCTTTCTTTGATGACATCCTAATGTACAATAAGACTTAGGAAGAACACTTGCACCATGTGATTGAGGTTCTAATCATTATATAAAAGCATAAAATTTATGAAAAACCTTCCAATTGTTATTTTGGATTTAAAAAGGTGGAATAGTTGGGTCATTTTATTTCATATGGAAGATTCAAGGTAGACCTTCAAAATATCAAAACTATGATCAAGTGGCATGTGCTAAAATATGTCAAAAATATTAAGGATTTTTGAGGTTAACATGTTACTATCACTACTTTGTGAAAATTTATGGTAGCATAGAATACCCACTTAAAAAAATATTAAATAATGTCTCTTTTCACTAGAATTAAAAAACCATCATGTTCTTTGAGAAGTTGAGTGACCCTTTAGGAAGGAATTGGGTGTGAAAGACATATTTACAAAAATCTAAAATCAGGACCTATAAGCATATTTTCATGTTTTTGGATTACATATTTTAATATGTCATTTATATTTATGTTTAATAAAAAACACATTTCATTAAATTTTCAATAGACAATGTTTCTCATAAAATATTTGACTATTAAACAAGACATACTTTTATAAAACTAGGAAATAACCATATATAGAAGAAGTTGTCTTGATCATTTTTTTAATACAATCAATTTGGAAAAAG